>NW_025573663.1:0-25000 GCF_020424385.1 Procambarus clarkii
CTGAAACCCTCACAGCCCGGGATAGTCATCTCCTTAAAACTCCATTCCTTTCTCATGAGTAGGGCCACTCCTCCTCCTCCCCTACCTTCCCTCTCTTCCTTATTATTGTGTACTCCTGGGGAAACACGGCATTCGTTATGATTCCAGAGAGTTTTGTTTCAGTGAGTCCAATTACATCTGGGTTCACTTCTTGTGCTCTTTCCCTTAGTTCACTTGCCTTGCTTGTGATCCCATCTATGTTCGAGTACATTGCCCTGAAACTAACTCTCTTCTGCTCTCCTCTGGGGAGGACCTGTGGGGTCTGGGGTGAGCAGGAGCTGGGAGGATCTGGTATGGGGAGACTGGTGGAGGAGGAAGGGCTTGGGGGGGTAGGGGTGAGGGGGAGGGTAGGGGTGGGGAGGGGTAGGGGGAGTGGGTGAGGGGGGAGGGGTGAGGGGGGGGAGGGGGAGGGTAGGGGGAGTGGGTGAGGGGGGGAGGGTAGGGGGAGTGGGTGAGGGGGGGAGGGGGGGGGGGTTGGGGGGGGGGGTTTTCGGGGGGCAATAAAGTGGGGAGGGCGTGGGGGGAAAGGGAAGGCTGAGGTGGTTGAGGAAGAGGGGAGGGTTTTGGGGAGTGGTGGAGAGGGGAAGGCTTAGGTGGGGTGGGGGGAGAGTGGGGAGCTTAGGGGGGTGGGGGAGAATGAAGGGCTTGTGGGTGGGAGGGACGGAAGGGCATGTGGGAGAAGGAAGGGCTTGGGGGATGGGGGAGAAGGGAGGTCCTGGGGGGAGGGGGGAGTGGAGGAGGGGGGGGAGTGGGAGGAGGGGGGGGTGAGTGGGAGGAGAGGGGTGCCTTAGGTGGGTACTTAGTGGGGGGCTGACAGGGGTTGGGGCAGGTAGGGTGTCTGTTGGGTGGAATGAAGGGGTGGTGCCGCACTCCCTGTGGCTAATGCACTGTTTGAGGAGGGTTCCCCGTTTCCCTCTGGGATTGTAGGGATCGGGGGTGTGGCTCCTGATTCCTTTCTCTCTCCCTGCGCTCCTTCCTCGCGTCTGCTGCTTGCATTCTCTCTTCCCTTGTCATATCCCTCTGCAAGAATACTCTTTTGAACTTCTCTCCACTTGCTAGACAGCACTTCCTTTCTAATAATTCCTCTTTCGCGATTTCTGTGTGTGTGTGTGTGTGTGTGTGTGTGGTGTGTGTGTGTGTGTGTGTGTGTGTGTGTGCGCGCGCGCTATTTTACGTGGTTTTGCCTGCAGGGGTTGAGCTTCGGCTCTTTGTTCCCGCCTCACATTTAGTCAACTGGTGTAAAATTTCCTGAGCCAATTGAGCTCTGTCATATCCACATCTGGAACTGTATGCCTCTACCTCAGGTCTTAATGCAGTCATTTGTTAACCACTGATACTGAAAAAAACATTTATAATGTCTCTGTGGCTCATTTGGGTACTCTTGTTTCCACCTATGTCCCCTTGTGGGAGTTTCACCCGTGTTAAATTATGTCTGTATCTACCCTATTAACTCCCCTGAGTTTTTTGTATGTGGTGATCATGTCTCCCCCTAACTCTTCTGTATTCAAGGGACGTAAGGTTTAATTTCTGTAGCCTTTCCTCTTATCTCATACCTTTCGGTTCTGGGATTAGTCTTTTATTAGCTTCCTCTTGCGGTTAACTTATGGACTCCAGGCTGGAACTGCACACTCCAGAATTGGTCAAACACGCACTAAACAAGGGTCTGAATGGTTCCTTACATTTATTTCTAATGGCAGTTCTTATATTAGTCAGCCTCGTATATGCTGCTGAAGATATCCTTTCGACGTGGGCTTCGTGAGACAAGTTCAGTATGATGTCGACCCCTAAATTATTTTCTTTACCAGGGGCCAGATTCACGACGCAGTTACGCAAGCACTTACGAGCCTGTACATCTTTTCTCAATCTTTGGTGGTTCTGTTTACAATTATTAAACAGTTAATGAGCTCCGAGGCACCAGGGGGTTGTTTACAACAATAGCAACAATTGATTGGGAAGTTTTCATGCTCGTAAACTGTTTAATAAATGTAACCAAAGCTGCCAAAGATTGAGGAAAGATGTACACGTTCGTAAATACTTGCGAAACGGCTTTGTGAATCTGGCCCCTGATTCCTAAACGATGTTCAACCATGTGGTCCCTTGTGTCCAGCGTCCTGTTACGCGCGCGCGCGCGCGTGTGTGTGTGTGTGTGTGTGTGTGTGTGTGTGTGTGTGTGTGTGTGTGTGTGTGTGTGCGCGCGCGTGTGTGTACGTACAAGAGTACGAGTGTGCGTGCGCGCATATTGAGTTATGTTGATAGGGTCGATCACCAGACATGTTAAGATGTTGTGAGGTAATACTGTAGCTCCTGGCCTCCCAACATTTTATCACACCTGCTCTTAAAACTAAGTCTGGAATTAGCCTCAACTATCTCCCCCTTCTAACATATTCCATGTGTCATCACAACTCTCATTAAAGTGCTTTCCTCCATCCCCTTTCCCCCCTTTTTTTACATTAAGCTTCTCATTTTATAAAGTCTGTCCACTCTTATAAGGATTTTCTATGTCTTGATCATGTCTCGCTTGTCTCATGCACTTAGTGTAAGGTAGAAGCCGAGACAGTTTCACACAATACTATAAGCATACGCCTTAGGATTTCTGTGACGTGCAACATTGGTATCAAGCTCGTGGGCCAATCCTGCCTTCGCTCCAATCAAACGAAGTCATTTCGGAACAGGTCCTCACACTCAATCGGACAGTCATTGTCCCCGCGGACACTCTCTCCAATGGCAACAGGCTCTCCAACTCGGAACCGTCAGTTATCTCCCAATCGGACAGGCCCTCTGTACACAGGCGCGCTGCCAATCGGACAGGCTCCCCAATCGGACAGGCTCCCCAATCGGACAGGCTCCCCAATCTGACAGGCTCCCAACAATCCAAACAGGCTCCCAATCAGACACAGGCTCCCAATCAGACAGGCTCCAAATCACACAGCTCACAGGCGCCCAATCAGGACAGGACAACCGTCAATCATGACAGTAGGCTCCCAATCAGACAGGCTCCCAATCAGACAGGCTCCCAATCAGACAGGCTCCCAATCGGACAGGCTCCCAATCGGACAGGCTCCCAATCGGACAGGCTCCCAATCGGACAGGCTCCCAATCGGACAGGCTCGCAATCGGACAGGCTCGCAATCGGACAGGCTCGCAATCGGACAGGCTCGCAATCGGACAGGCTCGCAATCGGACAGGCTCGCAATCGGACAGGCTCGCAATCGGACAGGCTCGCAATCGGACAGGCTCGCAATCGGACAGGCTCGCAATCGGACAGGCGGCGCAATCGGACAGGCTCGCAATCGGACAGGCTCGCAATCGGACAGGCTCGCAATCGGACAGGCTCGCAATCGGACAGGCTCGCGCAATCGGACAGCGATCGCAATCGGACAGGCTCGCAATCGGACAGGCTCGCAATCGGACAGGCTCGCAATCGGACAGGCTCGCAATCGGACAGGCTCGCATCGGACAGGCTCGCAATCGGACGGCTCGCAATCGGACAGGCTCGCAATCGGACAGGCTCGCAATCGGACAGGCTCCCAATCGGACAGGCTCCCAATCAGACAGGCTCCCAATCAGACAGGCTCACAATCAAACAGGCTCACAATCAGACAGGTCCCCAATCAGACAGGCTCCCAATCAAACAGGCTCCCAATCAAACAGGCTCCCAATCAAACAGGCTCCCAATCGGACAGGCTCCCAATCGGACAAGCTCCCAATCAAACAGGCTCCCAATCAGACAGGCCCCCAATCAGACAGGCCCCAATCAGACAGGCCCCCAATCAGACAGGCGCCCAATCAGACAGGCCCCCAATCAGACAGGCCCCCAATCAGACAGGCCCCCAATCAGACAGGCTCCCAATCAAACAGGCTCCCAATCAGACAGGCCCCCAATCAGACAGGCCCCCAATCAGACAGGTCCCCAATCAGACAGGTCCCAATCAGACAGGCTCACAATCAGACAAGCTCCCATCACACGATTGAGAACAATAAATAACAAATAAGCCGGCGAGAACAAAAGCAGTACACTTAATACACATTTTCAGATTTAAAAAAATAAAATGTGAACCCCAAAATTCGGGCTGTATTAAATAGGTAAAGTACAAGGCACAAGTGAACCTAAAGGTGAAGTGTAGAGGGAATACTAATGAACCGCAGTATTCAAGGTTGTCGCTGGAGGGCGGACTCCGAGCAGGAGTTAGGTAACGCCACAAGATCCGCACACAGTTGGGCCGAGATCAATGTTTACTTTATCTAGAGAGCGGTAAAATACACCCCAACACGCGCCCCTTGCTTCATACACCTTAATGATGTATTATTTAGTTATCTTATTAATACGAGCGACGGAGACAGACCCGCGGAATACGTCACGGTGAAAAGAAAACTTTAAATACAAAAAAAACAAAATGACAAAAAAAAATCTGAATGCAACTGTGGCGGGTGTGAGGGAGCTGGGGAGCGTCCCGTTGCCATGGTGACCGGGCCCACCATGTGTATTCCATTGATTACATTATCGATATTGAGGAGGACGGCCATAATGGCAGCGCTTGGAGGCACCTGTTTATTTTACTATCTACTTTCTCAGCGAGGCTGCTGACGGAGTGAACCATCTGCGGCGGGTGTAATGTGTTGTTTACCTCCCACACTTCCTGTGGTGGACTGCGTCTCTTCGGCCAGATTCACGAAAGCACTTACGCAAACACTTACGAACCTGTACATCTTTTCTCAATCTTTGGCGGCTTTGTTTACAATTATTAAACAGTTAATGAGCTACGAAGCACCAGGAGGCTGTTTATAACAATAACAACAGTTGAATGGGAAGTTTTCATGCTTGTAAACTGTTTAATAAATGTAACCAAAGCCGTCAAAGATTGAGGAAAGATGTACACGTTCGTAAGTACTTGCGTAAGTGCTTTCGTGAATCTGGCCCCTTGTTGCTGCCTACGACGGTAACACTACACTCGGGAGAAACAAAATAATAGGTAGAAAATCTCAGGAGAGGATGAGCAAGCCAGCTATGGTGGTATGCGCACTCACAGGATAAGTGACGTTGCCCAATAAACGCTCTCTTCGGGACAAAATTTAATATTTTTTTTTTTATAAAATACAGAAGTGAACCTGTAACTACTAATGGCTTTTTACAATTAAAAAACTATAGCTGAGGACTTCTGGGGCCAGATTCACGAAGCAGTTACGCAAATACTTACGAACGTGTACATCTTTCTTCAATCTTTGACGGCTTTGGTTACATTTATTAAGCAATTTACAAGCATGACAACTTCTCAACCAACTGTTGTTATTGTTATAAACAGCCTCCTGGTGCTTCGGAGCTCATTAACTGTTTAATAATTGTAAACAGAACCACCAAAGATTGAGGAAAGATGTACAGGTTCCAAAGTGCTTGCGTAACTGCTTCGTGAATCTGGCTCCTTGTGGAGTCCAAGCAGTTGGACTCCATATTGAAGTTGGTAACTAGACACTTGGACTTGCTCTGTCATTAACTTTATATTTAAGTAAATAAATTGTTAACGACACATTTGTGCGTCTGAGCATGTTGGTAAATTTTGTCTGATGCTACAAGACGTTGGTAACTATAACGTTAAAAATGCGACCTGTTAGTTGGGAAGACATGTTGTTATAGTTTAACTTGCCTCTTGATCCTTGGCTCACGGCTTCACACGCCTGGTGGACCAAACTCTCACAAGTCAAGCCTGGCCTCGGGCTGGGCTTGGGGAGTAGAAGAATTCCCAGAACCCCATCAACCAGGTACCACACACATGCGGAGGTCAGGTGATAGAGCTCAGTCCTACTGACAAATTCAGGCGAGTACAAATACACACACACACACGCGCGCGCGCGCGCGCACACACACACACACACACACACACACACACACACACACACACACACACACACACACACACACACACACACACACACACAACACACACACACACACGCACGCACACGCACACAGGAGTGTGTGGGCTTAGGAATCTGTACACCTGTTGATTGACGGTTGAGAGGCGGGACCAAAGAGCCAGAGCTCAACCCCCGCAAGCACAACTAGGTGAGTACAACTAGGTAAGCACGCGCGCGCGCGCACGCACACACACACACACACACACACACACACACACACACACACACACACACACACACACACACACACACACACACACACTTTGAGGGGCCTCGTAGCCTGGTGGATAGCGCGCAGGATTCGTAATTCTGTCGCGCGGGTTCGATTCCCGCACGAGGCAGAAACAAATGGGCAAAGTTTCTTTCACCCTGAATGCCCCTGTTACCTAGCAGTAAATAGGTACCTGGGAGTTATTCAGCTGTCACGGGCTGCTTCCTGGGGTGTGTGTGTGTGTGGTGTGGAGAGAAAAAAAATAGTAAACAGTTGATTGACAGTTGAGAGGCGGGCCGAAAGAGCAAAGCTCAACCCCCGCAAACACAACTAGGTGAAACACACACACACACACACACACACACACACACACACACACACACACACACACAGCCAATGTGTGTGTGTGTATACCTGTTCACCTAGCAGTAAATAGGTATCTGGGAGTTAGACAGGTGTTACGGGTTGCTTCCTGTATGTGTGTGTGTACTCACCTAATTGTACTCACCTAATTGTGCTTGCGGGGGTTGAGCTTTGGCTCTTTGGTCCCGCCTCTCAACTGTCAATGAACTGGTGTACAGATTCCTAAGCCCACACACTCCTGTGTACTCACCTAGTTGTACTCACCTAGTTGTGTTTGCGGGGGTTGAGCTCTGGCTCTTTGGTCCCGCCTCTCAACCGTCAATCAACAGGTGTACAGATTCCTGAGCCTATCGGGCTCTGTCATATCTACACTTGAAACTGTGTATGGAGTGAGCCTCCACCACATCACCCCCTAATGCATTCCATTTGTCAACCACTCTGACACTAAAAAAGTTCTTTCTAATATCTCTGTGGCTCATTTGGGCACTCAGTTTCCACCTATGTCCCCTTGTGCGTGTTCCCCTTGTGTTAAATAGACTGTCTTTGTCTACCCTATCAATCCCCTTCAGAATCTTGAATGTGGTGATCATGTCCCCCCTAACTCTTCTGTCTTCCAGCGAAGTGAGGTTTAATTCCCGTAGTCTCTCCTCGTAGCTCATACCTCTCAGCTCGGGTACTAGTCTGGTGGCAAACCTTTGAACCTTTTCCAGTTTAGTCTTATCCTTGACTAGATATGGACTCCATGCTGGGGCTGCATACTCCAGGATTGGCCTGACATATGTGGTATACAAAGTTCTGAATGATTCTTTACACAAGTTTCTGAATGCCGTTCGTATGTTGGCCAGCCTGGCATATGCCGCTGATGTTATCCGCTTGATATGTGCTGCAGGAGACAGGTCTGGCGTGATATCAACCCCCAAGTCTTTTTCCTTCTCTGACTCCTGAAGAATTTCCTCTCCCAGATGATACCTTGTATCTGGCCTCCTGCTCCCTACACCTATCTTCATTACATTACATTTGGTTGGGTTAAACTCTAACAACCATTTGTGTGTGTGGTGTGGTGTGTGTGTGTGTGGTGTGTGTGGTGTGTGTGTGTGTGTGTGTGTGTGTGGTGTGTGTGTGTGTGTGTGTGTGTGTGAAAAAACTGTTGATTGACAGTTGAGAGGCGGGCCGAAAGAACCAGAGCCCAACCCCCGCAAGCACAACTAGGTGAATACACACACACACAGTCAGTGTAGACTGACGCCATACAGAGTCTCAAATATAGATATAATGGAGCTCAGGAAAAGCTCAGGAATCTGTACACCAGTAGATTGACGGTTGAGAGGCGGGGCCAAAGAGCCAGAGCTCAACCCCCGCAAGCACAACTAGGTGAGCAGACACGGGACAAGACGTGCCTGACGAACTAGCAAGTTATCGCTAATGAGTCTTTACACACTTGGGGAAATATCCATATTCAGTGAGATTGGTAAACAGGAGGAACGCGTTTGAAGCAGGAATCGTGGTCGCTAGAACTGGCATCCCTTAGGCACCTGTTAGGTGCGCACGCGCGCGCTCTCGACAGGACCAAAGCATTCACAATTCCGAGCGGAACTGACATAGTGGACACAGATGGAATATTTAGTATGACTATGGCTACGACGAGAAGACATGGCTACATCTAGAAATTCTGATGGCCTACAGGGCTCTTAGGAAGCTCTTTTAAGTGTTAAGAGTTGTGGGTCAGTTTAAAGAGCGAGAGTGGTAGATAGCTGGTACACTCCACATGTAATTTCAAGCGCAGATATGATGATAAGAGTATCGATATCCATGGCAGTAGGCAACTAACGGTTGAAAGACAGGGGCCCAAGAGTTAATTTTAACCCTACAAGCAGCTTACACTACTAAAGTGACGTTAATCTGACGTCCAACTTGCAGGTACCCTCTTCCACCTCCCTTTCACCTCCCTCTCACCTCCCTCCCACCTCCCTCCCACCTCCCTCTCACCTCCCTCTCACCTCCCTCTCACCTCCCTCCCACCTCCCTCCCACCTCCCTCCCACCTCCCTCCCACCTCCCTCTCACCAAGACAATCAAATCTCTCTCCTCTACTCTCACTCACCGCCCCCTCACTCTCATTTATCCAGATAGCTTTGTGACACACAGGAAAGAAAGATCTCACAATCGATTGCTTTTAATGATGGTCCATTGTAGAGATAGAGAAGGAAAAAACTCACCAGAAAAAAGGTTTCAAATTACGCAGGCACCTAGGCAGGAGCTGCTGGGATTGGACATCGATCCCCACCGAAGGACCCATCGTCAGCTTATCAAAATAACATTTCGGAGGGGAAGTAAGCGAGTATACATAATGAGCGTGCCTGTTAGCGGGCCTCGCTAGCCACCCAACAATGACTCCAAGAGGGATACCGTCCTGGCGGTAGTGCGCTGGAGTAGAAGTGGGCGTGCGGGCGGGGAGCTGTGTGGGGGAGGCGGGGCTGGGAGTACACGGTGGGAGTGAAGGCTGAGTGAGAGAGGGCTGGCTGGCTGGCTGAGTGAGTGGGAGAGGGCTGGCTGGCTGGGTGAGTGGGAGAGGGCTGGGTGAGTGGGAGAGGGCTGGGTGAGTGGGAGAGGGCTGGGTGAGTGGGAGAGGGCTGGCTGGGTGAGTGGGAGAGGGCTGGGTGGCTGGGTGAGTGGGAGAGGGCTGGGTGGCTGGGTGAGTGGGAGAGGGCTGGCTGGGTGAGTGGGAGAGGGGCTGGCTGGGTGAGTGGGAGAGGGGGAGCTGGGAGAGGGCTGGTGGGGTGAGTGGGAGAGGGCTGGCTGGGTGAGTGGGAGAGGGCTGGCTGGGTGAGTGGGAGAGGGCTGGCTGGGTGAGTGGGAGAGGGCTGGCTGGGTGAGTGGGAGAGGGCTTGGCTGGGTGAGTGGGAGAGGGCTGGCTGGATGGCTGAGTGGGAGAGGGCTGGGATGGCTGGCTGGGGTGAGTGGGAGAGGGCTGGCTGGCTGGCTGGGTGAGTGGGAGAGGGCTGGCTGGCTGGCTGGGTGAGTGGGAGAGGGCTGGCTGGCTGGCTGGGTGAGTGGGAGAGGGCTGGCTGGCTGGCTGGGTGAGTGGGAGAGGGCTGGCTGGGTGGGTGGGAGAGGGGTGGCTGGCTGGCTGGGTGAGTGGGAGAGAGCTGGCTGGGCTGGCTGGGTGAGTGGGATAGGGGCTGGCTGGCTGGCTGGGTGAGTGGGAGAGGGCTGGCTGGCTGGCTGAGTGAGTGGGAGAGGGCTGGCTGGCTGGCTGAGTGAGTGGGGAGAGGGCTGGCTGGGTGGCTGTGTGAGTGGGAAAGGGCTGGCTGGCTGGCTGAGTGGGAGAGGGCTGGCTGGCTGGCTGAGTGGGAGAGGGCTGGCTGGCTGGCTGAGTGGGAGAGAGCTGGCTGGCTGGCTGAGTGGGCGGGGCTGTCTGGCTGAGTGGGAAAGGGGGCTGGCTGGCTGGGTGAGTGGGAGAGGGCTGGGTGAGTGGGAGAGGGCTGGGTGAGTGGGAGAGGGCTGGGTGAGTGGGAGAGGGCTGGCTGAGTGGGAGAGGGCTGGGTGGGTGGGGGACTGGGCGGGGTGAGCTGGGCGAGCCGGGAGAGGGCTGGCTGAGTGAGTGGGAGCGGGCTGGCTGAGTGAGTGGGAGAGGGCTGGGTGAGTGGGAGAGGGCTGGGGTGAGTGGGAGAGGGGGCTGTGAGTGGGAGAGGGCTGGCTGAGTGAGTGGGAGAGGGCTGGGTGAGTGGGAGGGCTGGGTGGCTGGCTGAGTGGAGAGGGCGGGTGAGTGGAGAGGGCTGGGTGAGTGGGAGAGGGCTGGCTGGCTGGCTGGGTGAGTGGGAGAGGGCTGGGTGGCTGGGTGAGTGGGAGAGGGCTGAGGCTGGCTGGCTGAGTGAGTGGGAGAGGGCTGGGTGGCTGGGTGAGTGAGTGGGAGAGGGCTGGGTGGCTGGCTGAAGTGAGTGGGAGAGGGCTGGGTGGCTGGCTGAGTGGGAGAGGGCTGGGTGGCTGGGTGAGTGGGAGAGGGCTGGCTGAGTGGCAGAGGGCTGGCTGGCTGGGGGTTCCTCGTTCTTAATTAAAATGAAAAATAGATAGAATATGGAAATAATTATTGGGAATTAGACCAGGATTTAGGGCTGACATTCAGATCATCACGCTACACAGGCTGACATTCAGATCATCACGCTACACACAGGCTGACATTCAGATCATCACGCCACACAGGCTGACATTCAGATCATCACGCCACACAGGCTGACATTCAGATCATCACGCTACACAGGCTGACATTCAGATCATCACGCTACACACAGCCTGACATTCAGATCATCACGCCACACAGGCTGACATTCAGATCATCACGCCACACAGGCTGACATTCAGATCATCACGCTACACAGAGACTGACATTCAGATCACCACACTACACACAGGCTGACATTCAGATCATCACGCTACACAGAGCCTGACATTCAGATCATCACACTACACAGAGCCTGACATTCAAATCACCACACTACACAGAGACTGACATTCAGATCACCACACTACACAGAGACTGACATTCAGATCACCACACTACACAGAGACTGACATTCAGATCACCACACTACACAGAGACTGACATTCAGATCACCACACTACACAGAGGCTGACATTCAAATCACCACACTACACAGAGACTGACATTCAGATCATCACGGTACACAGAGGCTGACATTCAGATCATCACGGTACACAGAGGCTGACATTCAAATCACACTAATCAGACACGCTAATGAGATGGTTGTGACCCCGTGTGGTTGTGGAAGGCGGGACAGGAAGGGTTGTGACCACAACCTCCCACAAACACACGCCCCAGTATGACGCACACCACACACAAAACAAACACTCCCGTGTTTGTTTCATCTATTTCACATCCATTAAAATGTTGCTAGAAAATTATTTACTCTCAATATACTCATCACAAATTTTTATGGAATGGGGGGATGTGTTATATATTTTTTAGACGCTCCAAGCGTAATTTAAACGATGTTGACGAGCAAACATTCATATAAATGGCGTATGTATTTGTGTGTTTGTGCTTGCTTGACTGCCAGTCGTCCGGTCCAGTGACTTCCAACCCTCTCAGTGCTTCTCTGTATTTACATTATTAATGAATTTTGCTGCTTCTTTCTTCAAGTTTTCCCCAATCGGTAACCTGGAGATGGAGCCATGTCATCCCTATAGGCTTCCAGCTGCCATCCTGGTTTTAATATTTCGTCTTACGTCTCATTGAGAAGATTTATCGTCTCAATTATGTCACTTGTGTGTTGTATATTGTGTGTTGGGGTTGTAGGTGATGGGCTGCAGGTGGTGGGTTGTCTCCAGTGTTGTGGGTGTAGGTGATGGGCTGCAGGTGGTGGGTTGTCTCCAGTGTTGTGGTTGTAGGTGATGGGCTGCAGGTGGTGGGTTGTCTCCAGTGTTGTGGTTGTAGCAGTAGTTCTTTTTTCCTGTATCATTATTTATGTGGGTTATCGTGTCTCGACAATAACTCTCGAGTCTGCAAGAGTCCTGTCAGAGAATTCTTAGCGCCTTGAGCCTTTCTTAATAGTTAAGATTTATGTGATCTACTTGCTTTTATGTCTTCAGGTTCTCACAGTACGGTATATAATTGGTTATCTTAGGTATAGCTTAAGTTAGGTTAGGTTAGGTCGGGTTTGATGTTACATTAGGTTAGGTTAAATGAGGAAGGACTTGGCCGAGGATGGGGACAATGCCCAGTAACAGTACCCAATCAACCCAGCCTCATGAAATGACATACGTACAGTAACTATTTATTGGAAAGTACTAATATGTAGTGATGCGTCACCAGCAAACCACTTTTTTGTATTATTAATTTTATACAGTCCGAAAAAAATCAAGCTAAACACCTTACTTAAATATGCCTAGACCTAGTACAATACATATGTTATATGTTAAGCCTAAAATAGCGTGTATTAACCCTAGGACTGCTAGGAGAGGTTAGATTAAGTCTTATATTAATGTTGCGGTTAAAATGTTTCCGGTGTATCCAAATTCAGTAATATAAAAGTCCACAGACTGGTACTTTGTACCCAACAGTTATAACTATAAGTACTGGTAGTTGAAGAGGACGGGTTGTACCTCACACCTGTACCTGTATGATGGTTGTCACGTTAGTCACATCACACATGGGGAGGGGGCCGGTGGCTGAGCGGACAGCACGCTGGGCGCGTGATCCTGGGTTCGATCCCGGGCGCCGGCGAGAAACAATGGGTAGAGTTTCTTTCACCCCTAATGGCCCTGTTACCTAGTAGTAAATAGGTACCTGGGAGTTAGTTAGCTGTCACGGGTAGCTTCCTGGGGTGTGGGGAAAAAAATAGTAGTTAGTAACAGTTGATTGACAGTTGAGAGGCGGGCCGAAAGAGCAGAGCTCAACCCCCGCAAGCACAACTAGGTGAATACATCATATATGAAATATTTTCTCCAAGTTGCGTTAAGATTGAGTTAGTTTAGGCTACGGAGGTTAGGGTAAGATAGGTTGGGGTTAGTTTGGGGTGGGCAAGGTTGGGTTTAATTAGGTTACGATGGGTTGGGCTGGTCCGGTTGGGCTAGGTTTAATTTCGAGTTTAAATGAGTCACGACTTCAATTTTAATCCTCTTCCTCATTTTCTCTCGAAAAAACGAAAATTTGTCTAAATAACTTGGAGAAAGTATTTGGCTCAAAGATGGTCCATCAGTCGCCTTATAAGCAAACTTTTATTGTTTGCAATATGTTTTACATCATCTGCAATATATAATATTTATATTGTTGGTCTCAATAAACCCACAAGCAATAATTTGTACCCGGTGTTCCGAGTTTCCGAACACCAGGACAAGCTTCGCAATAGGCTTCGGGACATGCTTCACAGGAAGCAGAGTTATACAGCAAATTCAGCTTGAATTAAATAACGATACGCAGAGCAGTTAAGTGTTCAAGTCGCCATCATATATTACAGCTGAGGCTGTTATTGTCCGTCTCGTTAGCTGGGTGAGACGAGGCTGGCACCCAGTAATGCTCCACCTTACTTCTCGCGTCATTCTGTTATATTAATATGCTTAGGTATACCCGCATGTCTTTGAATATCTTTAACTGTGTGAAGGGTTACGGAGCTTGTGTCAAGAGCTTTTACTCGCATCCTCATCTCTCACGATGGTTTGTTATACATGAGCATGTTATCTTGTACACCTGCAAACTTTCGATGTATTATGAGGCTATCGTCAATATGTGAGTGGATGACGTAATTACACAGCTCCAGGTACATCATGCTTGGTGGTCTGAAGGGTCTAATGACTGGACATTCGGTGATGTAGTGTGGGAGATCATGCCCCAGTTCCTACTCACAGAGTTTGCATCTGGAGTGCTCAGTATTGGAAGATCCGTCACCTGTAGCCACCTGCCACAGGTAACGGTAACCCAATCTGATCCTGGCAACCACTGTGTCGCAGTCTGGTCGACGTTTTGTCCACATAAACATAAGTCTCGGATCTGAACAAATCATAGCTTTTTATACTGGTGCTTTCAGGCCTTTTTCTTTCTCTCCTATTTAACGTGAGTGTTTGGGATATGGTCTTGACAACAGAAATAGGGATAACCAAGTCTAATTCATCTTCATCCTTGTTACACACAAAACTTGGCTGCAATGTCTGTCATCATTATGATAAGTTATATTTAAGCAAGATGGTATCCATACAAGAGATTCTAAGCCCTTTATTCTCTGCAGCGAGCAGGTTATTTATAATTGTTGTTATGGGGCTCTTGCTTCTCTTGCAGAGGTGCTTGAAGAGCAAACTTTGAATGACGGCAAATTACTACTCCTGTGTTTTTCAGAGTACTGTTTGCTAGGTGCTGTTGTTATATGTACCGGCAAGATACACTTCTCTCCCGCCTAGTAAGAGTCATACTTTCCCTTGTACGTAGTCTGAAAAGCTAGTTTTCTTTTATTGTACTCAGAGGAAAGCGAGATGCCGAAAATGTGAATTATATCAGTTTTAAGTTCGGTAGGAAGGAGACAAGAGAGGACGTCTGCAACAAATATGGCGGATCGACTCTGCTGAGAGGCGGCAAAATCCAGCCAAATTTGCTTGAACCGAGGGCACCGAGTCTCCCATGTTTTGAGACTGTGATTGGCTGAACGTTGAGGGGGATGACCAATCAGAGAGCGCCCTGATGTGACGTGATGTGATGTCAGCGCCCAAGCGACTGAGCGTGAAAACTGAGACGCCGTCACTGCCCCTCTGGACGTCAAAATGACAGATCGCGTCACTCGTCGGTCCCGCAAGGCAAAGTTTGATCCGCCTTGCTTAGGAGTACTCAATAAATAATCGTAGAGAAGTCAACGAGCAACTTTTGGAGAAGGTACTGGAGTACCAGACCATTAGAAGTGGTTACAAGAGGCTCGGTGACATCGGTGGACTCCTTGTGTTTCAAGAGGGGGTGCTTGGGGGTCGAGAGTCGACCCGCGGGCCGTTCCTGGGTATGGAGGCTACCAGAAAGCCTGCGATCTTTTGGTAACAAGAAGTAACCCTGGTCTGGTAACGGACCAGAGGGTGGGCCTGGTCAACGTGTGCTCGGCACCAGTGCAGCCCTTGTGGAGAAGCTACGGAGACACGTCACTTGTACATGGGAGATCGCCGGAAGTCTGGGGAGCCTCATCGACTTCCAGTTTACTCGACAAGAAGAGTACCAGTGGTGATCGTCAGCTGTTTCGTTGCAGAGGAGGTCGAAGAGACCAGCTGTTGTGGCATCGAGGGAGAAGAGAGGAAGTCTATAGGAATTAAAAGACGAACTGGCGACTCATTTCCAACTTCAACAACCTGCTGAGACAGAAACAGCCAGTCAACGGCATATAAAAGTACACCAAATTCCTTCCCCCATTCCCTTTGTGATAGGACGTTAATATAACTTGTTCCAGGATCACGGTATTATTTTCTTGTAGGCAGCGAGCCGGTTTATTTATATATTTAAACTTATTGGTACACTTGTAAATGCTTATTTACGCACAGTTAAGTTAATTGAGAGGAGATCACGGCATCACTTTATAAGTAAGAGTAACGTAATATTGTATTGGGGAATACTTGGTTCAGTAAAATGCCTTTTAAAATCATATGTTTTTTTTGCGGGTATTCTCTCTTGCGAAAAGAAGTTGTATGTAGATTATAGTTTACTCATTAATATCCAGTGTTGGCATTATCTTGCTAACTCTCTGTGACTAAGTTCCGGCAGTTGTGTTGTTAAAGTCTCTGGTGAGAGGTACCTGAGCGGTGTTGACAAATTGCATTCGAGTTTAACTTAAGAGTGCTGCCATATTTAACGAATATTTCACTACTTAGCCGTAAGGAAGAGTACATTTATTTGAGTTAATACTTATATATTCTAAATGCGTGTATCCCTTTTGTGTAATTAAGTTTTAAATAAAATAAAATAAATGACAAAATATGTTCAGCTTGACGAGATTGTCTGCATTTTTACTCATCCGTTTATCATACAAGAAGTGAGTTGATAGTATTGCCTTGTAAATTTATGTATATATGATTTATATTGTATTTTATTAAATAAAGATATGTTGGCACCAGTCAATAGTGTGTTAACGGTACAGAATAATTTCTCTCTGAGTAATACAAGAGTTGTAGGGTTTCTCATGACTTTAAGGCAAAAGGTCGTGTTGGCTAACATGATTCTCTCTGGTAAGTCTGGTCTCTTACATGATTCTCTCTCTTTGAAGCTTGAGTGTTTCCTAAGATCACCGAGCACCCATAATAGCCCACGTGCGTTCAATTCTGTATTATTTCAAGTTTGTTCAAGACGGGCGGATCAGACCCGAATGTATTTTTTATTATTATTCCATGAGGTACATCTGCATTAGTGCAGCTACCCCAGACTATATGAAGTGGAGTACAGTGTGTCAATAAAGCTAACTAGGTGATGCTAAAAAATCCCCATCACACAGGATGGTTAGTCATACAGAGGCATGTGATAGTCAGTCTGCACTGGCAGACTCCGGATGCATTTTGAGGATATCATCAACACAAGATTGAATAAGGTAGCAGTGGTAATACAAGTCCCCATCTCGCAGGATGGTTAGTCATACAGGGCCATACGTTTAGTAGAAGATTGAATAAGGTAGCAGTGGTAATACAAGTCCCCATCTCGCAGGATGGTTAGTCATACAGGGCCATACGTTTAGTAGAAGATTGAATAAGGTAGCAGTGGTAATACAAGTCCCCATCTAGCAGGATGGTTCGTCATACAGGGTCAAACGTTTAGTAGCCTACACTGGCAAATTTTGGGTTTGGAGGAGTCATGTATACAACTCTGCGTTTGTTATGCGCCTGAATTAAGTGTTCTCTGTCAACCCGAATAGTACGTCGCATTTCGACGTATATTTTGTCTTAAGTATACAATTTTTGGCCTAAGGCTAAAAATTGTACTAGAAAATGATAGCGGCTCGCAAGATTGACATAGTGCCACGTTTTTTATTCGTGGGTCCTCTGGCAGGTTAGGGTAAGGCACATCAGCACGACAGTTTTCTGATGTTGGGAACGCTGGTGAGAATGTACTGTTTCTGTCTCCTCGAGATTATCGTCGTAATAGTGATGGTGTGTTAAAATTTCATCTATTTGTTTCTCGAATGCAAATGATAATATTTCGATTTATAATAAAAATTAATATTAGCGTTACTATAAATTGCTTAGTTGAAATAGCTGATGTTAGGTTCAACATGACGACGCACAATACAGCCACTTGGGGCGCTATGCTGTAATACAAGATTCTATAACAATGCGTGAAATACCATTCTAGACGGGCTCACCATAGACCGTGCTGTTTGGGACTCTTTCCGAGAAGGTGAATCTAAAACAACAACAACAAATACCATTCATGCCAAAAATAAATAAAAAATACTTGGGTCGATACAGTGGACAAGTATTGTGTGGCGCCCATGTGCTAGGCGGCTTGGCAACCCTACTGAAGTGGCGCAGCCTAGCCTTATTATCCTAACCAATTTTAACCTAGCCAGAGCTATCCTAGACTCTCTAAAGTTATATTCACCACGGAACATATTATTACGTAGGTAGAATCCTTATTTACTTACAATGATCATTAAGAACAAATACACTTAATCTGTATACAAATTAGCTGTCCATAGTGATAATATTCACATAAACTAGCTATTATGAATTAAAATAACGCACTTTCGGAGGATAACGCACTTTTGGTATTATAACCGGGTAACATTAAGTAGAATTCACCGAGAAATCACATTAACGTTCCGAGCTGGGTAACACCCTGCGCATAGGCTCGAACCCTAATCAAGGCTCCTGTGGATTTGTTCATTAGTTGAATGTTGGAGACCAAATAATGAGTTGAGTCAATATATAAGACTTTAAACCCAATGAAAATTTCTTAATAGATTATGAAGCCCCAGTGTTCTTGACCTCCAGCCTTTACACGTGGTACTTGTCCCCCCCCCCCCCACCCCACACACCCTCCACACACACACACACACACACACACACACACACACACACACACACACACACACACACACACACACACACGCCACCCCCATCACACCCCTGCACCTCACCCCACCCTGGCTCAGTGTTGCACTCCAACCCCCTCAACCCAACCTTAACTACCCCATCTCTCACCTTAACCCTCCATCTCTCACCTTAACCCTCCATCTCTCACCTTAACCCTCCCTCTCTCACCTTAACATCCATCTCTCACCTTAACCCTCCATCTCTCACCTTTAACCCTCCATCTCTCACCTTAACCCTCCATCTCTCACCTTAACCCTTCATCTCTCACCTTAACCCTCCATCTCTCACCTTAACCCTCCATCTCTCACCTTAACCCTCCATCTCTCACCTTAACCCTCCATCTCTCACCTTAACCTTCCATCTCTCACCTTAACCCTCCATCTCTCACCTTAACCCTCCATCTCTCGCCATAACCTTCCATCTCTCACCTTAACCTTCCATCTCTCACCTTAACCTTCCATCTCTCACCTTAACCCTCCATCTCTCACCTTAACCTTCCATCTCTCACCTTAACCTTCCATCTCTCGCCATAACCTTCCATCTCTCACCTTAACCCTCCATCTCTCACCTTAACCCTCCATCTCTCACCTTAACCCTCCATCTCTCACCTTAACCCTCCATCTCTCACCTTAACCTTCCATCTCTCACCTTAACCCTCCATCTCTCACCTTAACCCTCCATCTCTCGCCATAACCTTCCATCTCTCACCTTAACCTTCCATCTCTCACCTTAACCTTCCATCTCTCACCTTAACCCTCCATCTCTCGCCATAACCTTCCATCTCTCACCATAACCTTCCATCTCTCACCTTAACCTTCCATCTCTCGCCATAACCTTCCATCTCTCACCATAACCTTCCATCTCTCACCTTAACCCTCCATCTCTCGCCATAACCTTCCATCTCTCACCTTAACGCTCCATCTCTCACCTTAACCCTTCATCTCTCACCATAACCTTCCATCTCTCACCTTAACCCTCCATCTCTCACCTTAACCCTCCATCTCTCACCATAACCTTCCATCTCTCACCTTAACCCTCCATCTCTCGCCATAACCTTCCATCTCTCACCTTAACGCTCCATCTCTCACCATAACCCTCCATCTCTCACCTTAACCCTCCATCTCTCACCATAACCCTTCATCTCTCACCTTAACCCTTCATCTCTCACCATAACCCTCCATCTCTCACCATAACCCCCCATCTCTCACCATAACCCCCCATCTCTCACCATAACCTTCCATCTCTCACCTTAACGCTCCATCTCTCACCTTAACCCTTCATCTCTCACCATAACCTTCCATCTCTCACCTTAACCCTCCATCTCTCACCTTAACCCTTCATCTCTCACCTTAACCCTCCATCTCTCACCTTAACCCTCCATCTCTCGCCATAACCTTCCATCTCTCACCTTAACGCTCCATCTCTCACCTTAATCTCTCACCTTCCATCTCTCACCTTAACCTTCCATCTCTCACCTTAACCCTCCATCTCTCACCTTAACCCTTCATCTCTCACCATAACCCTTCATCTCTCACCTTAACCTCCATCTCTCTCACCATAACCCTCATCTCTCACCTTAAGCCTCCATCTCTCACCTTAACCCTCCATCTCTCACCATAACCCCCCATCTCTCACCATAACCCCCCATCTCTCACCATAACCCCCCATCTCTCACCATAACCCCCTCCTCACCCCTCATCCTCTCACTCTGCCTCACCCTCACACTCTGCCTCCTGGCCAAGCTCGTGCAAGCGTGAGTGAGGAGTGTGGAGGCGGCGCTGGGCTGCGTATACGCCGGCTGGTAACCTAACACGGTTTATAAACACTGATACACAACATATCGTGGTTTTTTTAGCTCCTATTCGGATTCGCATTTAACTCTTTATTCGCCACCCCTTTTTTACCCTGTATTAATTAGCATTTTCCTTTAGTTTCATATCCCCCGCAGCTCTTAATGTTGTCCTTGTATATAGGTACTTTCACTGTCTACTAATATAAATATTACTGAAGTTATCCCTCTACGCCATAGCTAACGTGTAGCACTCTAGCAGATTAGTTGGTCATTAACGTATACTTTGATTGTTTCAGGTAAGTGTGTAATGGATGAACTAGCGTCCAGCAGGAGGTAACTAGCAGGTAAGCAGGTCGCCAAGGTTTACACTCCTGTATTTAGCAGGCATGAACTCCTGGCGCTGAGAGAGCGCGGGCTACAGCATCACGACCTTAAAAGAGAGGGGAGGAGAGAGAGAGAGGAAGTGGAGAGAGGGAAAGAGAGAGGGAGGAAGGGGTAGAGGGAGAGGGGGGACCCACCACTGGTCCCAGGCCGGTGCTGTGTGTGAGAGAGCGACGGTCTCGCTCTGATGGCCGCTATTCATAACGCAAAGAAGTCTGCTTCCTTGGCCCTCCTACGCGCGTACGCACACAAACAAAAGATTGTGCAGCGCGTTCGTGAGTTATTCAACCTTGTCCGTAAGCACTATTAGAGAAGTACTCATATGCGCATACATGTGGATGCACGCAAACACGGAGGAACGGGGAGGACATGGCAACAACATGAAAAATTCTAAGGGGAATTGACCATAAAAACAGAAAATAAATATTCAAATATTACACTACAGAAGGAAAGGACATAAAGGAACTGAGGATAAACGAGTACCAGAGGTGAGAATAAAGCTTTAGCGTACAAGACGTACATATATGGACTGTAGTAGATGAAGAGGTTGTAGATGCTGACCCACGTGTAGGAAGGTAGACACCCACGGGTAGGACGGTAGACACCCACGGGTAGGAAGGCAGACACCCACGGGTAGGAAGGTAGACACCCACGGGTAGGACGGTAGACACAAGCTCTCACCCACACAATCGGGAAGGAGAGCGGCTACTAAACAAAAGTTACAGGTGAATGAGGAACCTATAGAAACTAAGCCTTACTACACTAGAGAAACAGGCGGGGAAAAATAAACATAATCACGACATAGAAGATATTTAGGGACATTGACAATTTAGATAAGGATGAAATTTTCAGCATAAACACCAGCAGAATGTGAAGTCATTAATGGAAACTAAAGACTCGTATGCCATCGGGAAAGGTGGAGGGGGGGGGCTGTTGTTATTGTAAGAGTTGAGTCAATAAAATACGGGAGACGAGGTAGTGGAGGATAACTCCCAAGCTGTTCGATATCTAATCTATGGTTTCCGATTCTACCGTTTTTTTTTCCAATCTATTCCATTTGGCTACTATTACGCTAAATAGTTATTTCTAACATTCCCGATATGGGGCGAGGGGAGGTGTAGATTGATGGGAGAGGAGTGAGAAGACAGGAGCAGAGTTAAGGTGAAGTTTAGGGAAAGAAAATTGGAAATGAATGAGAAGAGCGAGGGGAATATAAGATATGAAGTAAGAGGATGTGTAGGATGGGGGTGAGGGGTGAGGAGGGAAGATGACGGGAGAGGAAGATGGGTGGGGGTTGGGGGGGATGTCGCCCTGCCTTCATCACCCACCATCAGCTTCCCACTAATTACACTTGGAGTAAGTAAAGTGCAAAATGCGTGCAGGATTCATATAAATGTTAATGTGAAGCGCTGGTGGAAGGCAGCGTGGGCTGGAGGGGGTGGGGGGGGGGTAAAAGACGGAGGAAGGGGGGATGTGGAAGAGAGGTAGCGAGGGAGTAGGGAGGAGGAGGAGGAGGGCGTCATTGGGATAGTCAAAAAGGAAATTTTAGGGAGTGAGGTCGGAAATGAGTGAGAAAGACAAGGAAGGAAGAGAGAGAGGAGGAATGAAGGTGGGAAAAGAAAGAAAGAAAGATGAGATGAGAAGAAGAGCTAAGAGGTCAGAGAGGTAGAGGAGGAAGTTGGGGAGAGGGAGGGTAGGGGGTTTAATCCCCAAGTGGTGACATAATAAGAGCAGAGGGTAAGTGATACCAGGGGAAAGGAAACGATTCGAGTTTATTTGGGTATTACTAAGGTAAGGGGTTGGCAAGGGTAAACGAAGGTAGGGAGAGAGGGGAAATGTTAGTAAGAAATGGAGTAAAGAGAGGAACTCTGGTATGGTCAGCGGATGGCATTAGTAACGTAAGATAACGAGAGGAGAACGGAGAGGTGAGTAGAGGAACAAAGAGAAGGGGAGGGAGGAGAAGGATCCCCCGGCGCAGTAGTGGACCTGTAATGAAATTATTCAATGCAAATATTTGGCTGGTGGAGTGGTGGGTTGTGGGGGTTTGAGGGAGCAAGTAGAATAATTATAACTCCCACGGCTAACGCAGGCTGCCAAATAAATCTTTTTGTATTGTGAACTAATAAATTATCTAAAATTAATATGTTTACAGGTAGATAATTAGGCTAGTGGACTCGAGCAAAGTTAATGGCGTCTCTGAATAATAAAGAGGTAACCACAAGTCTGAAAATGAAAGTTTAAGTACTAGTGAAATTAGTACAATATAAAATAATTATGAATTCTGAAGCCTGACATAAAAAACTATTAGTAAAAAAATATCTTAATTACGTATTGCCTATGAAACTCAACATTAAGGATCATGGGAGCCAATTATCGGAAAATAACTAATCAAATTGATCTTGGGAAACATAATACCCAGGAAATTATCTTCATAATAAAGCTAGGTCAGCCTAGTAATCGCCTGCGTAAAACCCCAAAGACCTAAATACTTAAGAAGTGCTAAGAAACACGGGAACAACGTATTAACTGTACACAGATTACCTTGCCACCTTCCCTCTCCACCCAAAACAAAAATCAACAAAGAGGACATTATATATATATATATATATATATATTATATATATATATATATATATATATATATATATATATATATAATATAATTGAGAAAGCTGCAGGAACACGCAAGCCATAGAACACTAATAACGTAGAACCCAGGATCACCCCTAAACGTACACAGACAGCACCGTGACCACCGCACCAATGATCGTCTATCATTGGTCATTGATCATTGGAGACGATAATTGGTGCGGTGGTTACGGCGCTGTGTACGTTTAGGGATGATCCTGGACGGCATGGGTTCGAGTCCTGGCCGGGTCAATTAGAGTTTTTAGTTTATAATATATTATTAGGGGAACCACCTGTGCTGCAACTGTAGGGACCCATAGCATCGAAGAAGAAAATAAAGAGTATTCAGAGAAGACCTTGTGGATTCTTACTGAACACTAATATTTTCTTCTGCCACCCCTATTTTCTTAATTCGTTTATTATCATTAATTTTATTACATTGTGTAAAAATGTAAAACCATGACCCAAGACTGTAAAACCATATCCTAGTTCCTTCAATAAGCACACTGCATAATCTGGTGCATAAAATGTCTCGAAAAGAAACCTAAAGCAATTTTGGGTTTCCCAGAGAATGATCAAATTATCAGTGAATTTATCAACAGAAAACAAGTAGTGTGACTTGCTGAGAGTGAGAGCCTGAGCACTGTAGGCTGCAGCTACAGGCAAGAAACGGTTTAAAACATGGATTTCTCACTAAGTTACAAGCAAAGCTAATTACCATCATTAAACAAGTTTTAACCCATTCAAGGGTCTTTAAGCGCCGTTAATGCGAATGTTAAATTACCCGGGACCACCAAAAGATAAGAATAGATTAAATACGCGCTCTTCTTCCTCGCCGAATAAGCGGAGTTAATCCAAAAGCGTTACAAATGCTTATTGAATTAAACATGATAAGAATACACAGACATATTTTGGTAAGTATTTTCAATTTTAGGTCAACAATGCTACCGAATTCCCTTTTGTAATCGGAAATTATAAATGCGGAGAGTAATTTATTTCAGATTTGTTTACGGTGATAAATTTCAGTTGGATCCAATCCCTTTGAAAAGCAAATTTAGAATCCAAACATTTAGAGCGAATATTGCTGAAAACAGGCAACGAATGAGCTTATTAGCGCCAGTTCTGTTGTGACTTTTTAATAAACGTTTGTGTAGAACAGTTGAAATATTCTTGATTTAATAATTTGAAGTTGATAAGTTATAATTGTATTATTATTATTATTATTATTATTATTATTATTATTTACTAATGACTGACACGTTTTTAATATCTATAATTACACTGATCATTTTGCAGTCGTACTGTTAATAATATAAATGTTCTGTTTTGTATTCCGCACTTTATCACTCCATAACTGGGTACACCTCCAGTACAAGTGTGTGCGTGTGTGTGTGTGTTGTTAGTGGTGTCGTGTGTGTGTGTTGTTAGTGCTGTAGTGTGTGTGTGTGTTGTTAGTGCTGTAGTGTGTGTGTGTGTGTTGTTAGTGGTGTCGTGTGTGTGTGTTGTTAGTGCTGTAGTGTGTGTGTGTGTGTTGTAGTGCTGTAGTGTGTGTGTTGTTAGTGGTGTAGTGTGTGTTGTTAGTGCTGTAGTGTGTGTGTGGTGTAGTGCTGTAGTGTGTGTGTGTTGTTAGTGCTGTAGTGTGTGTGTGTGTTGTTAGTGCTGTAGTGTGTGTGTGTGTTGTTAGTGCTGTGTGTGTGTGTGTGTTGTTAGTGCTGTAGTGTGTGTGTGTGTGTTGTTAGTGCTGTAGTGTGTGGTGTGTTGTTAGTGCTGTAGTGTGTGTGTGTGTTGTTAGTGCTGTAGTGTGTGTGTGTGTTGTTAGTGCTGTAGTGTGTGTGTGTGTTGTTAGTGCTGTAGTGTGTGTGTGTGTGTTGTTAGTGCTGTAGTGTGTGTGTGTGTTGTTAGTGCTGTAGTGTGTAGTGTGTGTGTTGTTAGTGCTGTAGTGTGTGTGTGTGTTGTTAGTGCTGTAGTGTGTGTGTGTGTGGTTAGTGCTGTAGTGTGTGTGTGTGTTGTTAGTGCTGTAGTGTGTGTGTTGTTAGTGCTGTAGTGTGTGTGTGTTGTTAGTGCTGTAGTGTGTGTGTTGTTAGTGCTGTAGTGTGTGTGTGTTGTTAGTGCTGTAGT
>NW_025573663.1:30000-62250 GCF_020424385.1 Procambarus clarkii
TTACGTCAATATATGACGATGGTCGACACACATGAACCACACATATTCAGAAAACAGGCGATGAGTCACAATAACGTAGCTAAAGTAAGTTGACCAGACCACACACTAGAAGGTGAAGGGACGACGACGTTTTGGTCCGTCCTGGACCATTCTCAAGTCGATAGATCTGGACCATTCTCAAGTATCGACTTGAGGAAAGGTCCAGGACGGACCGAAACGTCGTCGTCCCTTCACCTTCTAATGTGTGGTCTGGTCAACTTCAGAAAACAGTTTTGTGAGATGGTTCGTGAGTCTAGTTAATCGTCAAGAACGTCATACATGCGCTCCAAGAATGGTTTGCTGTAATTATGTGCAATATTGTCATTTTTAAATTCTGCAAACCCAAATATATTAAAATAAAGCATAAGCATATATGCTTTATTAATGCGCCTAGCCTGTTAATTATGCATGTGTTGGTATCAATATTTATTCAACTTTCTGTGTGCAAATTACGCGGGTGATTTTAAATTTGAAATTCAAGTTTGATCGAGCCTACTTAGGAGTGACGTCATCAACGATCCGTTCCACGAGGCTGTTACTAAAGTACACAGCTCTTACGGGCTGTACCACGTGTCTTGAACACGTAGCCCCCCTCCCTCTCTCTCTACAAAAACATCCCCCCTCCCCCATTCAACAACTATCTCCAGTGAGACGGAGATATAGAGGGGGTGGGGGGGGAGAGAAAGGTAAGGATATATAGGTATAAAACGAGGTAGAGAGAAATGGGACTTTCTCTCTACCTTGTCTCACACCTGTACCTTGCACCCTTTCTCCAGAAAGACGCCCTGTTCTCCCGTCTGGGTGTACAGGGTGCGTGTGACGGGAGAGCACCCCCACCTCTGTCACGACAGGATGCCTAGGCTCCCTCACTGAGACAGGTGCAGACGGCTACACCAATCACAGAGGACAGGTAAATTTTAATTATATATTTTATTTATAGATATCTATGAGGCAAATTCTCATGATTATCAGACCAGTTCTGATACTGATAACAAGGCAATTCTGATGATCATAATGATGATTACTGTTAGCCTAATTCTGATGACGAGAATGATGGAGAAATGATAGAGAGAGAAAGTTAACAGCCAAACATTAAAGTTATCATACGTCTAAATGACTAATCAGCCATTTAAATATATTCATGAATTTCGGACTAAAATTAATATATACACATAACGAATCTCGACCTGAAATCAGTATGTACATAATTACTAACGGAAAATTTATGTATACAAAGAATAGTTGAATTAGCACATATAATCAGGGATATATTGCAAGAAATAACCCCAAATGTTGAGTCCGGCACAAAAATTCACGTCCAGGGTTAGATAACACCCAGATAATGTTTTCCCAGTGCCAACATTGACTGGCTTACAGCGGCAATAACAGACTTACAGCTGCCGTAGTTCCTGCAGCAATAACAGACTTACAGCTGTCGTAGTTCCTGCAGCAATAACAGACTTACAGCTGCCGTAGTTCCTGCAGCAATAACAGACTTACAGCTGCCGTAGTTCCTGCAGCAATAACAGACTTACAGCTGTCGTAGTTCCTGCAGCAATAACAGACTTAGCTGCCGTAGTTCCTGTAGCAATAACAGACTTACAGCTGCCGTAGTTCCTGCAGCAATAACAGACTTACAGCTGCCGTAGTTCCTGCAGCAATAACAGACTTACAGCTGCCGTAGTTCCTGCAGCAATAACAGACTTACAGCTGCCGTAGTTCCTGCAGCAATAACAGACTTACAGCTGTCGTAGTTCCTGCAGCAATAACAGACTTACAGCTGTCGTAGTTCCTGCAGCAATAAGACTTACAGCTGCCGTAGTTCAGGCAGCAATAAGACTTACAGCTGCCGTAGTTCTTGTAGCAATAACAGACTTACAGCTGCTGTAGTTCCTGCAGCAATAACACTTACAGCTGCCGTAGTTCAGGCAGCAATAAGACTTACAACTGCCGTAGTTCCTGCAGCAATAACAGACTTACAGCTGCCGTAGTTCAGGCAGCAATAAGACTTAC
The DNA here is from genome assembly GCF_020424385.1 of Procambarus clarkii. Taxonomy (NCBI): domain Eukaryota; kingdom Metazoa; phylum Arthropoda; class Malacostraca; order Decapoda; family Cambaridae; genus Procambarus; species Procambarus clarkii. Next base: position 32,053 of record NW_025573663.1, read on the forward strand.
AACTGCCGTAGTTCAGGCAGCAATAACAGACTTACAGCTGCCGTAGTTCAGGCAGCAATAACAGACTTACAGCTGCCGTAGTTCAGGCAGCAATAAGACTTACAGCTGCCGTAGTTCAGGCAGCAATAACAGACTTACAGCTGCCGTAGTTCAGGCAGCAATAAGACTTACATCTGCCGTAGTTCAGGCAGCAATAAGACTTACAGCTGCCGTAGTTCAGGCAGCAATAAGACTTACAGCTGCCGTAGTTCAGGCAGCAATAAGACTTACAGCTGCCGTAGTTGAGGCAGCAATAAGACTTACAGCTGCCGTAGTTCAGGCAGCAATAACAGACTTACAGCTGCCGTTGTTCATGCAGCAATAAAAGACTTACAGCTGCCGTAGTTCAGGCAGCAATAACAGACTTACAAGGGCTGGTTACTCGAATATGGTCTCGTGCAACATGTGCAATCGTTCTCCTAATTAACCAGTGGTAAAATTAATTCCATGAAAATTGCAGTACTGCATAACAGTGAAGTTGTTCAGTCTTAAGGCACTTGTTATGCATGAATATATATATATATATATATATATATATATATATATATATATATATATATATATATATATATATATATATATATATATATATAATGTGGTAGTGGGAGCGTTCTCTGGGTAGGGAACTGGGAGGAGAGTAAATCATCGCCCTCTCGCTCCTGCTCCCTATCCCTCGAGCCTTATTACCTGTTCAGGGAATGGACAGGTAAACAGAAGTGCATCCCGTGATCCCAGGTATCGATTGTCAACACGACCGTCTCGTCTTGGTAATGATTGTGCCTAGCTCCTGTGGTCGGGAACACTATCTTCATCCCCTTACACACACACACACACACACACACACACACACACACACACACACACACTCTAGGTATGATAGGGGAAATGGGATAGGAGTCATTGCTATAAGCAACCGATGGCTCGAAAGGCCGGATCCAAGAGTCAGTGCTCGATCCTGCAGGCACAAATAAGTGAGTACACACACATTTTGTATTCGGATGCTATACCCTAGTTATGAATTCCGTCTTATGGTGTTGTAATACCAGTGTGCTAATTTGTGTAATGGCACCTGCTGGAGTTGCAGTAGTTAGTAATGAGAAACCATTGACGGGTTTGAATGACACGACACAAAGAATAATTCTGTTCCCATCAACTACTGCCACCTGACGCACTTTTTTAACAAAACTACTCGTTAAATATAACCAAAATTCAACTCTCTGATTACCAGTTCGTCTGAAAATGTTGATAAGTAACTTTTGTTGTCTGCAACTGAGGCAATATTGCTTCAAGAAAGTATTGCCCGTAAGACTAATTCCCTCTTAATAGGCTAAAGGTTACCTGCTCTAGGCGAGGATTATTGCAGTGAAGATATATAATGGAACAGGCTCTGTATGGTGGTGATAGTGACCAGGGGTATAGTGATGGTGAGCCTGGTGTTGATGTTATGGTGGTGATGGTGAGCCTGGTGTTGGAGAGGATATGGTGGTGGGCATCAGCGGGGCCCTTCTTCCGTTGGCATCAAGCGGCGAGAGCCTCAGATGCAGCATCCCGTCTTCTCAAGTTGCCACAACGTCACAACAAAAGATGTACTAAATTGCCCGACCCTAACCTAACTGAGGCCCCACACATAGAAAACGTAACAGCCTGTCTAGTTAGCGAGCTACTATGATTTGTAGTACATCATATTTTGACGTTTGGGGCTTTTTACGTCAAAATACGATGTATTATTCAAGAGGACAGGTTGATGATGACAGCCACTGTCAGTAGGCCTCCCCCTCCCCCCCCCCTTCCAACAGTTAGAAGTGTTACTTTATTAAGTGATGTTGTAAAGAAAAGTAGACGAATTTATGTGACGCCATACACGGTGCCATACGCTACCTTACTGTGCAATGATTTTGGGGCTCAGTGTCCCCGCGGCCCGGTTTTCGACACGCTTCCTATTTTTATGCTAAGTGTATACATATTCGTGATTCATAAGAAATGTATTACAAACGACTACAGCCACAATACTGTAACCGTACTGAATTACTATATGAAATGAGTACTTTTTGAATATTATACAAAATTTCTGGGGGGGGGGGGGATATATAAAAGATCTGAACCGTAAATAACATTGCATAAACTGCAGTTCCTTCTTGTAATAACCAAAAGAGCCCAGTTAGACTAACTGATGCATATAAATGTAAGATTAGTGGAACATCCCCTCGCCTGTCAGTAGGCCGGAGCCGGCGGCTGAGCGAACAGAACACTGGACGCGTGATCCTGTGGTCCGGGGTTCGATCCCGGGCGCCGGCGAGAAACAATGGGCAGAGTTTCTTTCACCCCTGATGCCCTATCATCTAGCAGTAAATAGGTACCTGGGAGTTAGTCAGCTGTCACGGGCTGCTTCGTGAGGGTGGAGGCCTGGTCGAGGACCGGGCCGCGGGGACACTAAAAGCCCCGAAATCATCTCAAGATAGCCCATGAAGCGTGATGACGTAATACATTATTGTATTTGATTGTATTAGAGCAGTCTTGCAATATGATTGTTCCAGTATGACTGTACCTGAAATCTATGCTTTCCTGTATTTCTTGTGTACTCAAAGCTCAAATTTTGAAATCATCAAAATCAACACCTTTTATAATAAAATATAAAATTTAGCAAGCACGTAAATTTTGGATATAAATTTACAAAGCCTAATAATTGTCTGTCATATTTTAAAAAGTAACTGACGGCATTTCGATACAGTCCGACCGAAAACGTTTAATATGGTATTATGAAACATTTGTGTGACGGGATGGTACGACCTGGTGGTACAGCCCGGTGGTACAGCCCGGTGGTACAGCCCGGTGGTACGACCCGGTGGTACAGTCCGGTGGTACGACCTGGTGGTACAGCCCGGTGGTACGACCCGGTGGTACAGCCCGGTGGTACAGCCCGGTGGTACGACCCGGTGGTACAGCCCGGTGGTACGACCCGGTGGTACAGCACGGTGGTACGACCCGGTGGTACAGCCCGGTGGTAAGACCCGGTGGTACAGCCCGGTGGTACGACCCACTGGTACAGCCCGGTGGTACGACCCACTGGTACAGCCCGGTGGTACGACCCACTGGTACAGCCCGGTGGTACGACCCACTGGTACAGCCCGGTGGTACGACTCACTGGTACGACCCACTGGTACTGCCCAGTGGTACAGCCCGGTGGTACGACCCACTGGTACAGCCCGGTGGTACGACCCACTGGTACAGCCCGGTGGTACGACTCACTGGTACAGCCCAGTGGTACGACCCACTGGTACAGCCCGGTGGTACGACCCACTGGTACAGCCCGGTGGTACGACCCACTGGTACAGCCCGGTGGTACGACCCACTGGTACAGCCCGATGGTACGACTCACTGGTTCAGCCCGATGGTACGACCCGCTGGTACAGCCCGATGGTACGACCCACTGGTACAGCCCAGTGGTACGACCCACTGGTACAACCCGGTGGTTCGACCCGGTGGTACGACCCGGTGGTACAGCCCGGTGGTACGACCCGGTGGTACAGCCCGGTGATACGACCAGCTGGTATAACAAGCACCCACTGGTCTGAACAAGCACCCACTAGTCTGAACAAGCAACCACTGGTCTAAACAAGCACCCACTGGTCTAAACAAGCACCCACTGGTCTAAACAAGCACCCACTGGTCTAAACAAGCACCCACTGGTCTAAACAAGCACCCACTGGTCTAAACAAGCACCCACTGGTCTAAACAAGCATCCACTGGTCTAAACAAACACCCACTGGTCTAAACAAACACCCACTGGTCTGAACAAGCACCCACTGGTCTGAACAAGCATCCACTGGTCTGAAGACGCACCCAGTGGTCTGAACAAGCACGCACTGGTCTGAACAAGCACCCATTGGTCTGAACAAGCACCCACTGGTCTGTACAAGCACCCACTGATCTGAACAAGCACCCACTGGTCTAAACAAGCACTCACTGGTCTGAACAAGCACCGACTTTTCTGAACAAGCACCCATTGGTCTGAACAAGCACCCATTGGTCTGAACAAGTACCCATTGGTCTGAACAAGTACCCATTGGTCTGAACAAATACCCACTGGTCTGAACAAGCACCGTCTGGTCTGAACAAGCACCCACTGTTCTGAACAAGCACCCACTGGTCTAAAGCACCCACTGGTCTGAACAAACACCCACTGGTCTGATGGAGCTTGCACCAGTCTAAACAAGCGCCCACTGGCCTGAACAAGCACCCACTGGTCCGAACGAGCACTCACAGGTCTGAACAAGCACTCACAGGTCTGAACAAGCACCCACTGATCTGAACAAGCACCCATTGGTCTGAACAAGCTCCCACTGGTCTGAACAAGCACCCAATGGTCTGAACAAACGCCCACTGGTCTGAACAAGCACCCTCTGGTCTGAACAAGCACTCACTGGTCTGAACAAGCACCCACTGATCTGAACAAGCACCCACTGATCTGAACAAGCACCCACTGGTCTGAACAAGCACCGTCTGGTCTGAACAAGAACCCATTGGTCTGAACAAGTACCCATTGCTCTGAACAAGTACTCACTGGTCTGAATGAGCACCCATTGGTCTGAACAAGCACCCACTGGTCTGAACAAGCACCCACTGGTCTTAACAATGACACACTGGTCTGAACGAGCACCCACTGGTCTGAACGAGCACCCACTTGTCTGAACAAGCACCCACTGGTCTGAACAAGCACCTACTGGTCTGAACGAGCACCCCTTGGTCTGAATAAGCACCCCTTGGTCTGAATAAGAACCCACTGGTCTGAAGGAGCTCCCACCAGTCTAGACAAGCACACACTGGTCTGAACAAGCCCCCACTGGTCTGAACGAGCACACACTAGTCCGAACGAGCACCCACTGGACGAAACAAGCACCCACTGGTCTGAACGAGCACCCACTGGTCTGAACGAGCACCCCACTGGTCTGAACATGCACCCACTGGTCTGAACATGCACCCACTGGTCTGAACAAGCACCCACTGGTCTGAACAAGCACCCACTGGTCTGAACAAGCTCCCACTGGTCTGAACAAGGACCTACTGGTCTGAACGAGCACCTACTGGTCTGAACGAGCACCTACTGGTCTGAACGAGCACCCACAGGTCTGAGCGAGCACCAAGCCGTTCAAACAAGCACCTACTGGTCTGAACGAGCACCTACTGGTCTGAACGAGCACCCTCTGGTCTGAACGAGCACCCACCAGTCTAAACAAGTACCCACTGGTCGGACAAGCACCCAATGGTCTGAACAAGCACACACTAGTCTGAACATGCACCTACTGGTCTGAAGAAGCACCCGCTGGTCCGAACGAGGACCCACTGGTCTGAACAAGCGCCCACTGGTCCGAACAAGCTCCCACTAGTCTAAGCAAGCACCAACTGGTCTAAACGAGCACTCACTGTCTGAACGAGCACCCACTGGTCTGAACAAACACCTACTGGTCTAAACAAAGACCTACTGGTCTGAACAGGCACCAACTGGTCTGAACAAGCACCCACTGGTCCGAACAAGCACCCACTGGTCCGAACAAGCACCCACTGGTCCGAACAAGCACCCACTGGTCCGAACAAGCACCCACTGGTCCGAACAAGCACCCACTGGTCCGAACAAGCACCCACTGGTCCGAACAAGCACCCACTGGTCCGAGCGACCACCCACTGGTCTGAGCGACCACCCACTGGTCTGAACGACCACCCACTGGTCTGAACGAGCACCCACTGGTCTGAACGAGCACCCACTGGTCTGAACAAGCACCCACTGGTCTGAACAAGCACCCATTGGTCTGAACGAGTTCCCACTGGTCTGAACAAGCACCCAGTGGTCTGAACAAGCATCCACAGGTCTGAACAAGCACCCACAGGTCTGAACAAGCACCCACTGGTCTGAACAAGCACCCAGTGGTCTGAACAAGCACCCACAGGTCTGAACAAGCACCCACTGGTCTGAACAAGCACCCACTGGTCTGAACAAGCACCCACTGGTCTGAACAAGCACCCATTGGTCTGAACAAATACCCACTGGTCTGAACAAGCACCCATTGGTCTGAACAAACACCCACTGGTCTGATGGAGCTTCCACCAGTCTAAACAAGCACCCACTGGCCTGAACAAGCACCCACTGGTCCGAACGAGCACTCATAGGTCTGAACAAGTACCCACTGGTCTGAACGAGCACTCACTGTCTGACTGAGTACCCACTGGTCTGAACAAAGACCTACTGGTCTGAACGAGCTCCCTTTGGCCCCGAACAAGCTCCCACAGGTCTGAACGAGCATCCACTGGTCTAAACAAGCACCCATTAGTCTGAACGAGCACCCACCAGTCTAAGCAAGCACCCACTGGTCTAAACAAGCGCCCACTGATCTGAACGAGCACTCACTGGTCTGAAAGAGCACCCACTGTTTTGAACGAGCACCAACCAGTCTAAACAAGCACCCACTGGTCTGAACAAGCACTCACTGGTCTGAACGAGCACCCATCAATCTGAACGAGCACCTACTGGTCTGAACGAGCAATCACTGGTCTGAACAAGCACCCAGTGGTCTGAACAAGGGTCCACTGGTTTGAACAAGCAACCATTGGTGTGAAAAAGCACCCAGTGGTCTGAACAAGCCCCTAGTGGCCTGACCAAGTATCCACTGGTCTGAACAAGCACCCACACGCCTAAACAAGCACCCATTAGTCTGAAAAAGCACCCACTGGTCTGAACAAGCACCCACTGGCCTAAACAAGCACCCACTGGCCTAAACAAGCACCCACTTTCCTGAACAAGCACCCACTGGTCTGAACGAGCACCCACTGGTCTGAACGAGCACCCACTGGTCTGAACAAGCACCCACTGGCCTGAACAAGCACCCACTGGTCTGAACGAGCTCCCATTGGCCCCGAACAAGCTCCCACAGGTCTGAACGAGCATCCACTGGTCTAAACAAGCACCCATTAGTCTGAACGAGCACCCACCAGTCTAAGCAAGCACCCACTGGTCTAAACAAGCGCCCACTGATCTGAACGAGCACTCACTGGTCTGAAAGAGCACCCACTGTTTTGAACGAGCACCAACCAGTCTAAACAAGCACCCACTGGTCTGAACAAGCACTCACTGGTCTGAACGAGCACCCATCAATCTGAACGAGCACCTACTGGTCTGAACGAGCAATCACTGGTCTGAACAAGCACCCAGTGGTCTGAACAAGGGTCCACTGGTTTGAACAAGCACCCATTGGTGTGAAAAAGCACCCAGTGGTCTGAACAAGCCCCTAGTGGCCTGACCAAGTATCCACTGGTCTGAACAAGCACCCACACGCCTAAACAAGCACCCATTAGTCTGAAAAAGCACCCACTGGTCTGAACAAGCACCCACTGGTCTGAACAAGCACCCACTGGCCTAAACAAGCACCCACTGGCCTAAACAAGCACCCACTTTCCTGAACAAGCACCCACTGGTCTGAACGAGCACCCACTGGTCTGAACGAGCACCCACTGGTCTGAACGAGCACCCACTGGTCTGAACGAGCACCCACTGGTCTGAACGAGCACCCACTGGTCTGAACGAGCACCCACTGGTCTGAACGAGCACCCACTGGTCTGAACGAGCACCCACTGGTCTGAACGAGCACCCACTGGTCTGAACGAGCACCCACTGGTCTGAACAAGCATCTACTGGACTGAACAAGCACCCACTGGTCTGAACACGCACCCACCAGTCTAAATATGCACCCAATGATATGAACAAGCACCCTCTGGTCTGAACAAGCACTCACTGGTCTGAACGAGCACCCACTGGTCTGAACAAGCACCCACTGGTCTGAGCAAGCACACACTGGTCTGAACAAGCACCCACTGGTCTAAAGAAGCACCTATAGGTCTGAACGAGCACCCACTGGTCTGAACAAGCACCTACTGGTCTGAACAAGCACCAACTGGTCTGAACAAGCACCAACTGGTCTGAACAAGCACCAACTGGTCTAAACAAGCACCCATTGGTCCGTATAAGTACCCATTGGTCCGTACAAGTACCCATTGGTCTGAACAAGCACTCACTTGTCTGATCGAGCACCCACTGGTCTAAACAAGCCCCACTGGTTTGAACAAGCACCCATTGGTCTGAACAAGCACCCAATGATCTGAACAAACACCCACTGGTCTGAACAAGCACCTACTGGTTTGAGTAGGTACCCTCTGGTCTGAAAAAGCACCCACTGGTCTGAACCAACACCCACCAGTCTGAACGAGCACCTACTGCTCTGAATGAGCAGCCACCAGTCTAAACAAGCACCAACTGGTCTGTACAAATATCCACTGGTCTGAACAAGCACCCACTGGTCTAAACAAGCTCCCACTGGTCTGAACAAGCACCCACTGGTCTGAACAAACACCCATTGGTCTGAACAAGCACCCACCGGTCTGAACAAGCACCCACTGGTCTGAACAAGTACCCATTGGTCTGGACAAGTACCCATTGGTCTGAACAAGACCTAACTGGTCTGAATGAGCACCCACCAGTCTAAACAAGCACCCACTGGTCTGAACAAACACCCACTGGTCTGAACAAGCATCCACTGGTCTGAACAAGCACCCACTGGACTGAACAAGCACCCATTGGTCTGAACAAGCACCCACCAGTCTAAACACGCACTCACTGGTCTGAACAAGCACTCACTGGTCTGAACAAGCACTCATTGTTCTGAACGAGCACCCACTGCTCTGAACGAGCACCCACTGCTCTGAACGAGCACCCACTGCTCTGAACGAGCACCCACTGCTCTGAACGAGCACCCACTGCTCTGAACGAGCACCCACTGCTCTGAACGAGCACCCACTGCTCTGAACGAGCACCCACTGCTCTGAACGAGCACCCACTGCTCTGAACGAGCACCCACTGGTCTGAACGAGCACCCACTGGTCTGAACGAGCACCCACTGCTCTGAACGAGCACCCACTGGTCTGAACGAGCACCCACTGGTCTGAACGAGCACCCACTGGTCTGAACGAGCACCCATACAGCCCGGCGGTACGACCTACTGGTACAGCCCGGTGGTACGACACTCTGGTACAGCCCGGTGGTACGACCTGCTGGTACAGCCCGGTGGTACGACCTGCTGGTACAGCCCGGTGGTACGACCCTCTGGTACAGCCCGGTGGTATGACCTGCTGGTACAGCACTGCGGTACGACCTGGTACAGCCCGGCGGTACGACCCACTGGTACAGCCCGGCGGTACGACCCACTGGTACAGCTCGGTGGTACGACCCACTGGTACAGCCTTGTGGTACGACCCACTGGTACAGCCTTGTGGTACGACCCACTGGTACAGCCTTGTGGTACGACCCACTGGTACAGCCCGACGGTACGACCCACAGGTACAGCCCGGTGGTACGACCCACTGGTACAGCCCGGTGGTACGACTCACTGGTACAGCCCGGTGGTACGACCCACTGGTACAACCCGGTGGTACGACCCACTGGTACAGCTCAGTGGTACGACCCACTGGTACAGCTCAGTGGTACGACCCACTGGTACAGCCCGGTGGTACAAACCACTGGTACAGCCCGGTGGTACGACCCACTGGTACAGCCCGGTGGTACGACCCACTGGTACAGCCCGGTGGTACGACCCACTGGTACAGCCCGGTGTTACGACCCACTGGTACAGCCCGGTGGTTCGACCCACTGGTACAGCCCGGTGGTACGACCCACTGGTACAACCCAGTGGTACGACCCACTGGTACATCCCAGTGGTACGACCCACTGGTACAACCCAGTGGTACGACCTACTGGTACAACCCAGTGGTACGACCCACTGGTACAGCCCGGCGGTACGACCCACTGGTACAGCCCGGCGGTACGACCCACTGGTACAGCCCGGCGGTACGACCCACTGGTATAGCCCAGCTGTACGACTCGATCTAACATTAAATCATTTGGAAACTTGTTGACGCGGCCTGTTCTCACCTTCTATACATTTTCTAACAACTTCTCTCGTGAGATGGTCTCTGCCATCCAGGTGTAGCCTCCGATACTCAAAATTATGCAATCGAAAGCATTAATATGAAGGGCTTTCGAACAGTGGTCTCAGTTATTTTCCGCTACTGTACAATGCAGTATCAAATACTAAAAATCATGCGTGTGTGCATTACCTTGAGCCCGCAGTTTCGCCTGAGTAATAACTTCTTTGTTTCACGTGAGTGTTTCAACGATATGAGTCTGGACTGTTGGCGAGACAGAACTTTCCATCGCTTATAGTAGTCTCCCCTCCGTCACAAACGGATTTCGCAAAATTATAACGGGTAATATATATATATATATATATATATATATATATATATATATAATATATATATATATATATATTATTAGTATATTTTGGTAGCAGTCTTTCCTGTAGACATATATTATTAAATATGACCGAAAAAGTAAGATTAATAATTCTAACACGAATTTTCTCAATCTTTCGTACATTACGCTTCACTGTTGGAGGTAAATCAAAAATCAATTCTCCAAAATTCATTTTTATTTCTAGTCTGACGCGACACGGGCGCGTTTCGTAAAACTTATTACATTTCAAAGACTTTAGTTCACAAATACACAACTGAATAGAACTTACGTATCTCCTGATTTTATATCTACATTTGAGTGAGGTGGAAGGGGTGATGTGGCATTAACACAAGACAGAACAAAGTGTGGTATTAATAGGGTATTAATTTCATCAACACAAGACAGAACAAGAGTATTAATAGGGTATTAATTTCATCAACACAAGACAGAACACGAAACAATGGATATTGAATAGAAGTGTTTGTAGAAAGCCTATTGGTCCATATTTCTTGATGCTTCTATATTGGAGCGGAGTCTTGAGGTGGGTAGATATAGTTGTGCAATAATTGGCTGTTGATTGCTGGTGTTGACTTCTTGATGTGTAGTGCCTCGCAAACGTCAAGCCGCCTGCTATCGCTGTATCTATCGATGATTTCTGTGTTGTTTACTAGGATTTCTCTGGCGATGGTTTGGTTGTGGGAAGAGATTATATGTTCCTTAATGGAGCCCTGTTGCTTATGCATCGTTAAACGCCTAGAAAGAGATGTTGTTGTCTTGCCTATATACTGGGTTTTTTGGAGCCTACAGTCCCCAAGTGGGCATTTGAAGGCATAGACGACGTTAGTCTCTTTAAAGCGTTCTGTTTTGTGTCTGGAGAGTTTCTCATGAGTAGGCTGGCCGTTTTTCTGGTTTTATAGTAAATCGTCAGTTGTATCCTCTGATTTTTGTCTGTAGGGATAACGTTCCTATTAACAATATCTTTCAGGACCCTTTCCTCCGTTTTATGAGCTGTGGAAAAGAAGTTCCTGTAAAATAGTCTAATAGGGGGTATAGGTGTTGTGTTAGTTGTCTCTTCAGAGGTTGCATGGCTTTTCACTTTCCTTCTTATGATGTCTTCGACGAAACCATTGGAGAAGCCGTTATTGACTAGGACCTGCCTTACCCTACAGAGTTCTTCAGAGTTCTGAAGAACGACTTATATCAACTTAGCCGGGTGAGGGACACGCAAAGACACGGGTGAGGGACACGCAAAGACACGGGTGAGGGACACGCAAAGACACGGGTGAGGGACACGCAAAGACACGGGTGAGGGACACGCAAAGACACGGGTGAGGGACACGCAAAGACACGGGTGAGGGACACGCAAAGACACGGGTGAGGGACACGCAAAGACACGGGTGAGGGACACGCAAAGACACGGGTGAGGGACACGCAAAGACACGGGTGAGGGACACGCAAAGACACGGGTGAGGGACACGTGTGAAGACACACATGAAACAAAAAACAAACCAGACAAATTAGCCACAAGACAAGTGAGAGACAAGGAGACACAGGTGAGGGGAAGGGACGACCCCTACCTCCCCTCACCGAGTGTGACCCCTACCTCCCCTCACCGAGAGTGACCCCTACCTCCCCTCACCGAGAGTGACCCCTACCTCCCCTCACCGAGAGTGACCCCTACCTCCCCTCACCGAGAGTGACCCCTACCTCCCCTCACCGAGAGTGACCCCTACCTCCCCTCACCGAGAGTGACCCCTACCTCCCCTCACCGAGAGTGACCCCTACCTCCCCTCACCGAGAGTGACCCCTACCTCCCCTCACCGAGAGTGACCCCTCCTGGACTAAGAAGAGTGCCGAGCACACTTCCCTAATTGACAAAGACGCCAAGACCCGCCGCGGCTCCTGAATTATTTACACCTCGGGCTATGGGTACGACTTGGCTCACTCGGCCCAAGTGAAGGACAACACCACCAAGAACAAAGAGTTCAGGGAAGAACGCGCCCAAGTCAGATGGCAAATGTGTGCAGCCAACACGATGATTAACCCGCGAGGGTGTGCTGTAAGGGTTACAGTAATTGCACCCCTCTCAACTAGCTGCAAAAGATTGTCATTTGCTTAGCTAAACGAACTGTGGGGTTCAGTTCCTGAACCCATTATGTGCCTCTGTAACCCTTTCCACCACCGCGCACGGGATGGGTATGAGGTGCATAATAAAGAAAGAAATTGAATTGTGCACCCTGGCTCTCTCGTGTGTAATGGGTCCAGAGGTCCCTCTACAGCCATCTTTATCCCTATTATCACCATGTGATGCGGGTTATGATATCCGGTAATTGGTTCCATATATTTAGTACAACATAATAGACGCGGGATCGCTGGAGTGTTTCAGGCGTAGGTTAGACATGCATGAGTGTGGGTGGACTCTTTAGTATCACTGCTGCCTTATTCACTCTTGTGTTCATGATGACATCCTTATCACACGCCTCTGTATGACTAACCATCCTGTGTGATGGGGACTATTCGCGTCAAGTAGCTAGTTTTTTGACACTGTACTCCCCTTCATATAGTATAGAGCAGCTGCACGGACGTACCTAAATGTGTTAATAAAAAATGGGTGGCTATAAATAGGAGCTGCGTCATGTGGATCAATAGGCCTTCAGTTACTCTATTTTAATGTTCTTATGTTAAGATACAGAGATGAATATGCGGATACATTGACTGGTTGTTATTTGACGGAATCCCGGTAATTAGCCTGCCTGTCTATACAAAAATTATGCAAGTCGAGCCTTGTTTCATTCATATGGCTTTTTGAAGCTGTCTTAGATTAAAGGCTGGTAAATAGTGTTGCATGTTTCTATATCATGCTTCATATATTTGAAGATCAGTAGATATTACTAGACTGTGTTTGATAATATTGTGTACTAGTTTTGTGCGCTCGAATATTGGTTTTTGTGGGTATTCCTGGATCACAATTATTTACACCTCAAAGTTCCAGAATATTATTGACTAAATTAGATATTCCTTTATACAATATGATCCCTCCTCTGACAGTTAACATGAGCTGCGCCTTAATAATAATACTAACTATTCCTGGGTTATTCGTAGCTATTAGGAAGGATGGCAGGATAGAAGAGACCAAACTCATATATATGCAATCACCCTGAATTACACTAAAAAATAACACCCAAGCATATTTATCTAGTTTATATCTATCGTAGTTTTGAAACTGCATGTCAAATATGGCAAAATATGACAAATCTCTGTTTTCCCTTATGGTCATATTTCCCGTATAAAAAAAACATATTTGAAGTTTAAAACTTCAAATATGTGCAGTCACTCTTAATTACATTTAAAAACTAACGGTCAAGAGTAATATTTCCAATATGCATCGTATTTTGCAAACTGCAGATCAGTTTGGGTAACATTGCTAGATACTTCCGTTTTCTATTATGGCACTTTTTCCATGTAAAATGATTCAATTTGAAACTTCAAAAGGTTTGCAATCATCCCGAATTACGCAAAAAATAACACCCAAGTATCAGTTTTTAGATATCTCTCGTAGTTTTGAAACAATGTCAGTTTGAGCAAAATATGACAAATCTCTTTTTTCATGATAATGCAATGAGGGGAGAGGGTTATCGGGGGCGAGCGCCAAGCAATTACGACTATATAGCACTTGGAAAGAGTCAGGATAAGGATTTGGGATGGGACGGGGGAAAGGAATGTTGCCCAACTACTTGACTGTCGAGGATTGAACGCAGACCTGCATGAAGCGAGACCGTCGCTCTACCGTCCAGCCCAAGTGGTTGGGAGTAAAAAGATATAATTTAAAACTTCACATACGTGCAGTCACCCCTGGCAGATCTTACTTCAGTCGTCCATACCATTCTGACCCTTAGAATTTTGCCCTCATCCCATACCTCTTTTTTACCCTATGACACCACCTGCCTCCCCGCAACCCACGCCCCCCACTCCACGCCCCCCCCTACCCCCGCCCTTCTCGCCCTTCTCCCCCCCCCCCACACGCACGGTGTGGGGGCGTGGCGTGGGCGGCCAAGAACACATACAGCAGGTAATGAGCCTGCTGGAACAATACCGTCATATCTCAAAACCCGCATCAACAAGTCAGTCATTGCAGCGCTCGGTTCATCCTTCTCGTGATTAAAGAAAACGTACTATATATATAACATGTGGGACTCAAACAAAGTGAAGTAATGCGTGGCCACCGACGACATATTACTAATTAAATTTGCGGCCTGGTGTTCGTCTTGTAGTTAGTGGCATGAAGAATTATTTTGGAAATAATTTTGCCTGTGGGATAGATGAAGGTAAGACAGGGGTGCTGATGATAGGGTGACCCCTTCCCCCAGGAGCCTGGGGTCAAGTTCCCTCCCCCCAGGAGCCTGGGGTCAAGTTCCCTCCCCCCAGGAGCCTGGGGTCAAGTTCCCTCCCCCCAGGAGCCTGGGGTCAAGTTCCCTCCCCCCAGGAGCCTGGGGTCAAGTTCCCTCCCCCCAGGAGCCTGGGGTCAAGTTCCCTCCCCCAGGAGCCTGGGGTCAAGTTCCCTCCCCCCAGGAGCCTGGGGTCAAGTTCCCTCCCCCCAGGAGCCTGGGGTCAAGTTCCCTTCCCCCAGGAGCCTGGGGTCAAGTTCCCTCCCTCCCCCTGGAGCCTGGGGTCAAGTTCCCTCCCTCCCCCTGGAGCCTGGGGTCAAGTTCCCTCCCCCCAGAGTCTGGGGTCAAGTTTCCTTCCCCAGGAGCCTGGGGTCAAGTTCCCTCCCCCCAGGAGCCTGGGGTCAAGTTCCCTCCCCCAGGAGCCTGGGGTCAAGTTCCCTCCCCCCAGGAGCCTGGGGTCAATTTCCCTCCCCCCAGGAGCCTGGGGTCAAGTTCCCTCCCCCCCAGGAGCCTGGGGTCAAGTTCCCTCCCCCCCAGGAGCCTGGGGTCAAGTTCCCTCCCCCCCAGGAGCCTGGGGTCAAGTTCCCTCCCCCCCAGGAGCCTGGGGTCAAGTTCCCTCCCCCAGGAGCCTGGGGTCAAGTTCCCTCCCCCCAGGAGTCTGGGGTCAAGTTTCCTTCCCCAGGAGCCTGGGGTCAAGTTCCCTCCCCCAGGAGCCTGGGATCAAGTTCCTTCCCCCAGGAGCCTGGGGTCAAGTTCCTTCCCCCAGGAGCCTGGGGTCAAGTTCCCTCCCCCCAGGAGCCTGGGGTCAAGTTCCCTCCCCCCAGGAGCCTGGGGTCAAGTTCCCTCCCCCAGGAGCCTGGGGTCAAGTTCCTTCCCCCAGGAGCCTGGGGTCAAGTTCCCTCCCCCAGGAGCCTGGGATCAAGTTCCTTCCCCCAGGAGCCTGGGGTCAAGTTCCCTCCCCCAGGAGCCTGGGGTCAAGTTCCCTCCCCCCAGGAGCCCTTCCCCCCAGGAGCCTGGGGTCAAGTTCCCTCCCCCCAGGAGCCTGGATCAAGTTCCTTCCCCCAGGAGCCTGGGGTCAAGTTCCCTCAACCCAGGAGCCTCAAGTTCCCCCCCCAGGAGCCAGGGGTCAAGTTCCCTTACCCCAGGAGCCCCCTTACCCCAGGAGCCTGGGGTCAAGTTCCCCCCCCCCAGGAGCCAGGGGTCAAGTTCCCTTACCCCAGGAGCCTGGGGTCAAGTTCCCTGCTGGCCGAACTGCATATCAACTTAGCCAATGAGGTACGATGCACACTGATAATTATTTTCACTCTATAATGCATCCCTGTCTGCCTGCTACTCCCTGCCCCATTTACTCAACCTTTGCTATTTTCTATCTTATCGGGGGGGGGGGGGGTTACTCAGCCGGTACCGTTGACTCAGCTGGCAGGTGAGTGACTCTGGGAAAATATCCCCAGTACCTCGACCCAGTCAGCTGAGACCTGCTTGTGGAACTTGACAACAAACGCACACGAATGCTATTGGCTGAGTAAATATGGCGCTCAGCACGAGAGAGAGAGAGAGAGAGAGAGAGAGAGAGAGAGAGAGAGAGAGTAAATGGGGGAGAGAGAGGGAGAGCGCGCGAAAGGCAGGCAGGCATGAAAGAGGGGTCGGTGGAGGGGGGAGGGTGTCTGGAGGGATGGTGGATAGAAGAGTGGGATAGAACACACAAAAGAGGGAGATATATATGAGTAATTTTGGTGTTAGGTGATGGGGAATATTGTACCCCCCCCCCCTTCCCCCTTCGTTGTGCATATTTTGACTTCTGGTGATTCAAAGGTGACTCTGGTGATTCAAAGGTGACTCTGGTGATTCAAAGGTGACTCTGGTGATTCAAAGGTGACACCTGATTAAAACTGATTGAGATTTACTCAGGTTGACTCGGACTGTGAGAGCATGACTGGTGTCAATCACTCCGCCTCGGACTCACCTTAGTACTCACTGCTTCTCACTCCCCATTCCCCGGTGAGTAACAGTACTCAACACGACCCTATTATATCTATTATCACTACCTTGTTATTCGCAGCTTCGTTGTTACTACGAGAGGCAATATGCTTTTTTTCTTGAGCATAAGGAGAGCCCCGGTCACCTTCGTGGGGGGAAAAGATGTCACCGACGGTAATTATCCAGACGTAGTGAAGTCTTTGGTTCTATACTTTGCTTCACGTAATATTCTTCGTCACTGGCCTGGAGTGTTGCGTGTGTTCTTGACTCCTTGTGTTGGTGTGCGTTGAGTTATAGCTCCTGGGTCCCACACCTTTCAGCTCCGCTGTAATGAACCCTGATTTGATTGTGCTTTCTTCTGCTCGTATTTAAACCTTTGAATAGTGGCCACTGTTCCCACTACCTCCCACTGTTCCCACTACCTCCCACTGTTCCCACTACCTCCCACTGTTCCCACTACCTCCCACTGTTCCCACTACCTCCCACTGTTCCCACTACCTCCCACTGTCCACACTACCTCCCACTGTTCCCACTACCTCCCACTGTTCCCACTACCTCCCACTGTTCCCACTACCTACCCACACTGTTCCCACTACCTCCCCCTGTTTCCCACTACCTCCCACTGTTCCCACTACCTCCCACTGTCCACACTACCTCCCCACTGTTCCCACTACCTCCCCATGTTCCCACTACACCTCCACTGTTTCCCACTACCTCCCACTGTTCCCACTACCATCCCACTGTTCCCACTACCTCTCCACTGTTCCCACTACCTCCCACTGTCCCCACTACCTCCCACTGTCCCCACTACCTCCCACTGTTCCACTACCCATCCCACTGTTCCCACTACCTTCCCACTGTTCCCACTACCTCCCACTGTTCCCACTACCTCCCCACTGTTCCCCCTACCTCCCACTGTTTCCCACTACCTCCCACTGTTCCCACTACCTCCCACTGTTCCCACTACCTCCCACTGTTCCCACTACCTCCCACTGTTCCCACTACCTCCACTGTCACCACTACCTCCCACTGTCCCCACCTCCCACTGTTCCCACTACCTCCCACTGTTCCCACTACCTCCCACTGTTCCCACTACCTCCCACTGTCCCCACTACCTCCCCCTGTCCCCACTACCTCCCACTGTCCCCACTACCTCCCACTGTCCCCACTACCTCCCACTGTCCCCACTACCTCCCACTGTTCCCACTACCTCCCACTGTTCCCACTACCTCCCACTGTCCCCACTACCTCCCACTGTCCCCACTACCTCCCACTGTCCCCCACTACCTCCCACTGTTCCCACTACCTCCCACTGTTCCCACTACCTCCCACTGTTCCACTACCTCCCACTGTCCCCACTACCTCCCACTGTCCCACTACCTCCCACTGTCCCCACTACCTCCCACTGTCCCCACTACCTCCCACTGTCCCCACTACCTCCCACTGTTCCCACTACCTCCCACTGTTCCCACTACCTCCCACTGTCCCACTACCTCCCACTGCCCCCACTACCTCCCACTGTTCCCACTACCTCCCACTGTTCCCACTACCTCCCACTGTTCCCACTACCTCCCACTGTTCCCACTACCTCCCACTGTTCCCACTACCTCCCACTGTTCCCACTACCTCCACTGTTCCCCACTACCTCCCACTGTTCCCACTACCTCCCACTGTTCCCACTACCTCCCACTGTTCCCACTACCTCCCACTGTTCCCACTACCTCCCACTGTTCCCACTACCTCCCACTGTCCCCACTACCTCCCACTGTCCCCACTACCTCCCACTGTCCCCACTACCTCCCACTGTCCCCACTACCTCCCACTGTCCCCACTACCTCCCACTGTTCCCACTACCTCCCACTGTTCCCACTACCTCCCACTGTTCCCCACTACCTCCCACTGTCCCCACTACCTCCCACTGTTCCCACTACCTCCCACTGTTCCCACTACCTCCCACTGTTCCCACTACCTCCCACTGTTCCCACTACCTCCCACTGTTCCCACTACCTCCCACTGTTCCCACTACCTCCCACTGTTCCCACTACCTCCCACTCCCACTGTTTCCCACTACCTCCCACTGTTCCCACTACCTCCCACTGTTCCCACTACCTCCCACTGTTCCTCCCACTACTACCTCCCACTGTTCCCACTACCTCCCACTGTCCCCACTACCTCCCACTGTCCCCACTACCTCCCACTGTTCCCACTACCTCCCACTGTTCCCACTACCTCCCCCTGTTCCCATACCTCCCACTGTTCCCACTACCTCCTCCACCTGTTCCCACTACCTCCCACTGTTCCCACTACCTCCCACTGTTCCCACTACCTCCCCTGTTCCCACTACCTCCCACTGTTCCACTACCTCCCACTGTTCCCACTACCTCCCACTGTTCCCACTACCTCCCACTGTTCCCACTACCTCCCCTGTTCCCACTACCTCCCACTGTTCCCACTACGCTCCTCCCACTGTTCCCACTACCTCCCACTGTTCCCACTACCTCCCACTGTTCCCACTACCTCCCACTGTTCCCACTACCTCCCACTGTCCCCACTACCTCCCACTGTCCCCACTAGCTCCCACTGTCCCCACTAGCTCCCACTGTCCCCACTAGCTCCCACTGTTCCCACTAGCTCCCACTGTCCCCACTAGCTCCCACTGTTCCCACTAGCTCCCACTGTCCCCACTACCTCCCACTGTACCCACTACCTCCCACTGTTCCCACTACCTCCCACTGTACCCACTACCTCCCACTGTACCCACTACCTCCCACTGTACCCACTACCTCCCACTGTACCCACTACCTCCCACTGTACCCACTACCTCCCACTGTACCCACTACCTCCCACTGTACCCACTACCTCCCACTGTTCCCACTACCTCCCACTGTACCCACTACCTCCCACTGTCCCCACTACCTCCCACTGTTCCCACTACCTCCCACTGTTCCCACTACCTCCCACTGTTCCCACTAGCTCCCACTGTTCCCACTAGCTCCCACTGTTCCCACTACCTCCTACTGTTCCCACTACCTCCCACTGTTCCCACTACCTCCCACTGTTCCCACTACCTCCCACTGTTCCCACTACCTCCCACTGTTCCCACTACCTCCCACTGTCCCCACTAGCTCCCACTGTCCCCAACTAGCTCCCACTGTCCCCACTACCTCCCACTGTCCCCAAACCTACCCCCTCCCCTGTCCCCACTAGCTCCCACTGTCCCCACTAGCTCCCACTGTCCCCACTAGCTCCCACTGTCCCCACTAGCTCCCACTGTCCCCACTACCTCCCACTGTACCCACTGTACCCACTACCTCCCACTGTTCCCACTACCTCCCACTACCTCCCACTGTACCCACTACCTCCCACTGTACCCACTACCTCCCACTGTACCCACTACCTCCCACTGTACCCACTACCTCCCACTGTACCCACTACCTCCCACTGTACCCACTACCTCCCACTGTTCCCACTACCTCCCACTGTACCCACTACCTCCCACTGTACCCACTACCTCCCACTGTTCCCACTACCTCCACTGTCCCCTACCCCTACCTCCCACTGTACCCACTACCTCCCACTGTTCCCACTACCTCCCACTGTACCCACTAGCTCCCACTGTTCCCACTACCTCCCACTGTCCCCACTAGCTCCCACTGTCCCCACTAGCTCCCACTGTACCCACTAGCTCCCACTGTACCCACTACCTCCCACTGTACCCACTACCTCCCACTGTTCCCACTACCTCCCACTGTACCCACCTTTTCGCTGCTAGTTCACTGAGGTATACATATGAGACGCACTTTATACTGTAAATGGAAATGTGTCTGAGACAGGAGGCCAGACGCTAAGGGATAGCCTCCCTCAACTTTAAACCCTGACTCCTATGGAGCACTGGTCGCCGTGGCCTTAACCACTCGACCATCAGTGACCGTACAAAAAGAGGTGATAGCCGAGGCTATTTGAATCACCTCCCAGACGGCGGGGAGGTGGTTCAACAGCACCTCCTCTTTTTGTACGATCACTGATGGTCGAGTGGTTAAGGCCTCCTGTACACCAGTTGCATAGTGCTCCTGGCAGTATGGGTTCGAGTCACTTCTGCGGTGTGGAGTTTTCAGTTATATATATCTTCAAGATGTTCATCCATTGGCTTAGTCTAAGAGGTAGAGGAAAACACACATACACGCGGAGCCCACATCAAAAGAATAATATCAGCGGCGTATGCGAGGCTGGCTAACATTAGAACTGCCTTCAGAAACCTTAGTAAGGAATCTTTCAGAACCTTAAATACTACATATGTAAGACCAATTCTGGAGTATGGGGCCCCAGCATTGAGCCCGTATCTTGTCAAGCACAAGACGAAGCTGGAAAAATTTCAGAGATATGCCACTTGGCTAGTCCCAGAACTAAGAGACATGAGTTACGAGGAAAGGCTGCGTGAACTGCACCTCAAGTCGCTGGAAAACAGAAGAGCTCAGGGAGACATAATCACCACATACAAAATTCTCAGGGGAATTGACAGAGTAGACAAGGATGGATTATTTAACTCGGGTGATACACGCACAAAGGGACACAGGTGGAAGCTGAGTACCCAAATGAGCCACAGAGACATTAGAAAGAACTTTTTCAGTGTCAGAGTAGTTAGTAAATGGAATGCATTAGGCAGTGATGTGGTGGAGGCTGACTCCATACACAGTTTCAAATGTAGATATGATAGAACTCGAGAAGCTCAGGAATCTGTACACCTGTTGATTGACGGTTGAGAGGTAGAACCAAAGAGCCAGAGCTCAACCCCCGCAAGCACAACTAGGTGAGTACAGGCAGAGACAGTGAGAGACAATTGAACTGCAAAACAATAGAGACATAGACACACAGACCTAGAGGTGCATAGACAGAGACACGTACATAGTCAGACAGAGAGAGACAGACACAGAGACGAAGAGGGAAGGAGCGAGCGAGTGGGTGAGACAGAGGGAGATCTGTAGAGAGAGAGAGAGAGAGAGAGAGAGAGAAAACAAACAGGAAGACAAACACATATCTAAGATGCCGGGGGTTGACCCGAGCACCACCGGGTATTCCACCTAGTGTGTGTGTGTACTCACCTACTTGTACTTACAGGATCAAGCATTAGCTCTTGGATCCCGCCTTTCTAGCCGCTGGTTGTTGACAGCAATGACTCCTGTCCTACTTCCCTATCATATCTAGTTTTAAAATTATGAATAGAATTTGCTTTCAAAACCTGCTCCTCAAGTGCATTCCATTTTTCCACTACTCTTACACTTAAAGAAAACTTCCTAACATCTCTGTGACTCATCTGAGTTAACAGCTTCCACCCATCAACCCTCGTTCTGTTATATATATATATATATATATATATATATATATATATATATATATATATATATATATATATATATATATATATATATATATATATATATATATATATATATATATTTCATTGAATATGACCGCATATTCTGTATTTATTATTTTCTGGTTTAGGGCTTCTATCCCTCTAACTATTTTCTTAGCATCAGGGCTTAATTGGAATAGGAGTTCTCCAAAACTCATTTTCGTACTTTTAAGGTGAAGAAAAGAAGTGATTTACTATAGAGTGTATTACACTTATTTGTATAATTTGCACGACGTTTCGAACCTCCATGGTTCATTCTCAAGTGAACAGATCTTACAATACTAGTTGATTTTATACCCGCATTAGGTCAGGTGATAATACAATGAAGGTGAAAACATGGGGGGATACATAAGGGATAAACATAGGGGCTGCAGAAGGCTTATTGGCCCATACGAGGCATCTCCTATCTAAACACAAAGATTAATCCAGTGTAATTGGCCTGTTATGTTGGACATTGTCTTCTGTGTTGGCATCGATATGTTCTTGTCTTGTCCTTACTCTCATGGTGGGTAGAGTAAATAGTTCCGTGATTTGGGTGTTCATGGTAGGTCGCTCTATTCTTATGTGAATTGCCTCAAGAATTTGTAATCTTCTTGAATCTTGGGTTTTGTCTATTATGCAAGTATTCTTGTTCAACATTTCTCTTGTTAGAGTAATGTCATGGGCTTGTCTCATGTGATTCCTAGGGGCACCAGATTGAAGATGGCATGTCAAACGCCTCGTCAGCTTGGTCGACGTCATACCTATGTACTTACATTGAAGGTTACATCCTTCGTGGGGGCAAGTGTACATGTATACAACGCTTGACTGCTGTAGAGGGTTCTCCGTCGGCTTCGGGCTGTTTTTGATAAGGAGTTCGGAAGTCTTCTTGGTTTTGTAGAATATTATCAGGTTTATGTTTTGGTTAGGAGTAGTGCTTTTTACTCCTTTACGGATTATTTCTTTCATTATTCTTTCCTCTTTTATATGTTCACTGTGCATGGTTGATTTGTAATATAATTTTATTGGGGGTGTTGTGGTTTCTGTTCTAGGTTCTGAATTATACCAACGGTCCAAGTGTCTTCTTATAGCAGCGTTTATTTCCGCGTTGCTATATCCGTTGTTCACCAATACCTGAGTTACTCTTTCAAACTCTCTACTCACGTTGCTCCATTCAGAGCAGTGGGTAAGCGCTCGACGAATATAAGCATTGAGAACACTGGCTTTGTATCTTTGGGGGCACTCACTTCTACCGTTCAGGCATAATCCTATGTTGGTGGGCTTGGTATATACGTTGGTGCTTAAAGAGGTTCCTGTTTTTGTTATTAGTACATCCAAGAATGGCAGACTGTTATTTTCACTATTTTCATGTGTAAATCGGAGTACTGACTCTCTCTCTAGGTGTCTTTTTAGGTCAATTAGTTCATCTGAGTCTTTTACTATTACGAATATGTCATCTACATAACGGCAGTATACAGTTGGTTTTTGTCTGCTACTGAAGACCCTATCTTCGATGGTTCCCATATAAAAATTAGCAAATAAAACTCCTAAGGGGGAGCCCATTGCTACTCCGTCTATTTGTAAATACATGTCTCCTTGTGGACTGATGAAAGGGGCTTCCTTTGTACATGCTTCGAGAAGACTTTTCAAGTGTGGCTCAGGTATGTCTAATTTGGGGGTGCTCTCGTCTCTGTATACTCTGTCCAGTATCATTCCTATGGTTGTGTCGACTGGGACGTTGGTAAAAAGGGATTCAACGTCCAGGGAAGCGATGATTCCATCGGGCTGGGTAGATTTGATCAATTCTAGGAAATCTGCTGATGATTGTAGACTAAACTTACTTGGAGTGTATGGAGTTAGGAGTTCATTGAGTTTCTTTGCCAGGTGATAAGTTGGGGTTGGTATTTGGCTGATTATAGGGCGTAGTGGGTTACCTGGTTTATGCGTCTTAACATTGCCGTAGGCATATCCTAAGCCATAGTCGCCTTGAAGTTTATTGAAATGCACACTACCTTTCTTTGCGTTGATTGCTGTAATTGTTTTGTTTACTTTCCGCTTAAGGTCTTCTACGGGGTTCCTCGTGATTCGTTGAAATTTGGAGTCGTCACTTAGGATGTCGCTAATTTTGTTCATGTATTCATGGGTAGGAATCAATACATATGCTGCTGTTTTGTCGGCTTTTCTTATTGTTACGTCTTTCAGATTTTTTAGTTGTTTCGCTGCTTCTTTGAGTCGTGGGGTTAAGATTGTAGATGAATATGTTCCTCGTTTTTTCCCTGCTTCTGCAAGTAGTTCAGCTTGAAGTGTGTCAGTGGTGATGACTTTTTTGTTGTCTTCTAGCTTATGGATATCGTCCAGAAGCATTTCGATTTCCAGGCGTTTTTGATGCATCTTTGGTTTAGATAAGAATTGACAATTTAGACCAAGATTTAAGAGGTCTCGTTGGTCCTGGGTAAGATCATAAGAAGTCAGGTTAAAGTAGCCATCTTTAGGACGAGGGATTTTTAGCTGTCCACCGTTTAGGGATGTTAACTTACGGAGTGTCTTTGTTTCTTAAGTTAACATCCCTAAACGGTGGACAGCTAAAAATCCCTCGTCCTAAAGATGGCTACTTTAACCTGACTTCTTATGATCTTACCCAGGACCAACGAGACCTCTTAAATCTTGGTCTAAATTGTCAATTCTTATCTAAACCAAAGATGCATCAAAAACGCCTGGAAATCGAAATGCTTCTGGACGATATCCATAAGCTAGAAGACAACAAAAAAGTCATCACCACTGACACACTTCAAGCTGAACTACTTGCAGAAGCAGGGAAAAAACGAGGAACATATTCATCTACAATCTTAACCCCACGACTCAAAGAAGCAGCGAAACAACTAAAAAATCTGAAAGACGTAACAATAAGAAAAGCCGACAAAACAGCAGCATATGTATTGATTCCTACCCATGAATACATGAACAAAATTAGCGACATCCTAAGTGACGACTCCAAATTTCAACGAATCACGAGGAACCCCGTAGAAGACCTTAAGCGGAAAGTAAACAAAACAATTACAGCAATCAACGCAAAGAAAGGTAGTGTGCATTTCAATAAACTTCAAGGCGACTATGGCTTAGGATATGCCTACGGCAATGTTAAGACGCATAAACCAGGTAACCCACTACGCCCTATAATCAGCCAAATACCAACCCCAACTTATCACCTGGCAAAGAAACTCAATGAACTCCTAACTCCATACACTCCAAGTAAGTTTAGTCTACAATCATCAGCAGATTTCCTAGAATTGATCAAATCTACCCAGCCCGATGGAATCATCGCTTCCCTGGACGTTGAATCCCTTTTTACCAACGTCCCAGTCGACACAACCATAGGAATGATACTGGACAGAGTATACAGAGACGAGAGCACCCCCAAATTAGACATACCTGAGCCACACTTGAAAAGTCTTCTCGAAGCATGTACAAAGGAAGCCCCTTTCATCAGTCCACAAGGAGACATGTATTTACAAATAGACGGAGTAGCAATGGGCTCCCCCTTAGGAGTTTTATTTGCTAATTTTTATATGGGAACCATCGAAGATAGGGTCTTCAGTAGCAGACAAAAACCAACTGTATACTGCCGTTATGTAGATGACATATTCGTAATAGTAAAAGACTCAGATGAACTAATTGACCTAAAAAGACACCTAGAGAGAGAGTCAGTACTCCGATTTACACATGAAAATAGTGAAAATAACAGTCTGCCATTCTTGGATGTACTAATAACAAAAACAGGAACCTCTTTAAGCACCAACGTATATACCAAGCCCACCAACATAGGATTATGCCTGAACGGTAGAAGTGAGTGCCCCCAAAGATACAAAGCCAGTGTTCTCAATGCTTATATTCGTCGAGCGCTTACCCACTGCTCTGAATGGAGCAACGTGAGTAGAGAGTTTGAAAGAGTAACTCAGGTATTGGTGAACAACGGATATAGCAACGCGGAAATAAACGCTGCTATAAGAAGACACTTGGACCGTTGGTATAATTCAGAACCTAGAACAGAAACCACAACACCCCCAATAAAATTATATTACAAATCAACCATGCACAGTGAACATATAAAAGAGGAAAGAATAATGAAAGAAATAATCCGTAAAGGAGTAAAAAGCACTACTCCTAACCAAAACATAAACCTGATAATATTCTACAAAACCAAGAAGACTTCCGAACTCCTTATCAAAAACAGCCCGAAGCCGACGGAGAACCCTCTACAGCAGTCAAGCGTTGTATACATGTACACTTGCCCCCACGAAGGATGTAACCTTCAATGTAAGTACATAGGTATGACGTCGACCAAGCTGACGAGGCGTTTGACATGCCATCTTCAATCTGGTGCCCCTAGGAATCACATGAGACAAGCCCATGACATTACTCTAACAAGAGAAATGTTGAACAAGAATACTTGCATAATAGACAAAACCCAAGATTCAAGAAGATTACAAATTCTTGAGGCAATTCACATAAGAATAGAGCGACCTACCATGAACACCCAAATCACGGAACTATTTACTCTACCCACCATGAGAGTAAGGACAAGACAAGAACATATCGATGCCAACACAGAAGACAATGTCCAACATAACAGGCCAATTACACTGGATTAATCTTTGTGTTTAGATAGGAGATGCCTCGTATGGGCCAATAAGCCTTCTGCAGCCCCTATGTTTATCCCTTATGTATCCCCCCATGTTTTCACCTTCATTGTATTATCACCTGACCTAATGCGGGTATAAAATCAACTAGTATTGTAAGATCTGTTCACTTGAGAATGAACCATGGAGGTTCGAAACGTCGTGCAAATTATACAAATAAGTGTAATACACTCTATAGTAAATCACTTCTTTTCTTCACCTTAAAAGTACGAAAATGAGTTTTGGAGAACTCCTATTTCAATTAAGCCCTGATGCTAAGAAAATAGTTAGAGGGATAGAAGCCCTAAACCAGAAAATAATAAATACAGAATATGCGGTCATATTCAATGAAACATGTTTGAAAGAAAACCTGCTGCCAGTATACACCAATATATATATATATATATATATATATATATATATATATATATATATATATATATATATATATATATATATATATATATATATATATATATATATATATATATATATATATATATATATATATATTATTAAATATGACCGAAAAAGTAAGATTAATAATTCTAAAACGAATTTTCTCAATCTTTCGTACATTTCTTTTCACTGTTGGAGGTAAATCAAAAATCAATTCTCCAAAATTCATTTTTATTTCTAGTCTGACGCGACACGAGCGCGTTTCGTAAAACTTATTACATTTTCAAAGACTTTAGTTTACAAATACACAACTGAATAGAACTTACGCATCTCCGATTTTTGTTTATATCTACATTTGAGTGAGGTGGATGGGGTGAGGTGGCATTAATAGGGTATTAATTTCATCAACACAAGACAGAACAAGAGGTGGCATTAATAGGGTATTAATTTCATCAACACAAGACAGAACACGAAACAATGGGTATTGAATGGAAGTGATTGTAGAAAGCCTATTGGTCCATATTTCTTGATGCTTCTATATTGGAGCGGAGTCTTGAGGTGGGTAGAATATAGTTGTGCATTAATTGGCTGTTGATTGCTGGTGTTGACTTCTTGATGTGTAGTGCCTCGCAAACGTCAAGCCGCCTGCTATCGCTGTATCTATCGATGATTTTGTGTTTACTAGGATTTCTCTGGCGATGGTTTGGTTGTGGGAAGAGATTATATGTTCCTTAATGGAGTTCTGTTGCTTATGCATCGTTAAACGCCTAGAAAGAGATGTTGTTGTCTTGCCTATATACTGGGTTTTTTTGGAGCTTACAGTCCCCAAGAGGGCATTTGAAGGCATAGACGACGGTCTCTTTTAAAGCGTTTTGCTTTGTGTCTGGAGAGTTTCTCATGAGTAGGCTGGCCGTTTTTCTGGTTTTATAGTAAATCGTCAGTTGTATCCTCTGATTTTTGTCTGTAGGGATAACGTTTCTATTAACAATATCTTTCAGGACCCTTTCCTCCGTTTTATGAGCTGTGGAAAAGAAGTTCCTGTAAAATAGTCTAATAGGGGTATAGGTGTTGTGTTAGTTGTCTCTTCAGAGGTTGCATGGCGTTTCACTTTCCTTCTTATGATGTCTTCGACGAAACCATTGGAGAAGCCGTTGTTGACTAGGACCTGCCTTACCCTACAGAGTTCTTCGTCGACTTGCTTCCATTCTGAGCTGTGGCTGAGAGCACGGTCGACATATCCTCTTGACATACCAGAAAATATTCTAAGGAAACTACTCCAAGCTTGTTGCACCCTTCTTGAGCCCGGATGGGCACATGTATAAGCAAGTAGATGGGGTCGCCATGGGTTCTCCCCTAGGTGTCCTGTTTGCAAACTTCTACATGGGTACCATCGAGCAAAAAGTCTTAGTCGACATGAACTTGAAACCGGCCATATACTGCAGGTATGTTGACGACATTTTTACACAGGTACCTGATGTCAGACATCTGCAGGAGCTGAAGGAGGCATTTGAGCAGAGTTCCGTGCTGCGTTTCACTTACGAGATGGAAAAGGATGGGAAGCTGCCCTTTCTAGATGTAACAGTCATGGAAAAGAGCGGAGGTTTCCACACTGCAGTCTACACTAAGGAAACGAACATAGGAATGTGCCTAAATGCCAACAGCGACTGCCCAGACAGGTACAAGAGGAGTGTTGTTAACGCATATGTCGACCGTGCTCTCAGCCACAGCTCAGAATGGAAGCAAGTCGACGAAGAACTCTGTAGGGTAAGGCAGGTCCTAGTCAACAACGGCTTCTCCAATGGTTTCGTCGAAGACATCATAAGAAGGAAAGTGAAACGCCATGCAACCTCTGAAGAGACAACTAACACAACACCTATACCCCCTATTAGACTATTTTACAGGAACTTCTTTTCCACAGCTCATAAAACGGAGGAAAGGGTCCTGAAAGATATTGTTAATAGAAACGTTATCCCTACAGACAAAAATCAGAGGATACAACTGACGATTTACTATAAAACCAGAAAAACGGCCAGCCTACTCATGAGAAACTCTCCAGACACAAAACAGAACGCTTTAAAAGAGACTAACGTCGTCTATGCCTTCAAATGCCCTCTTGGGGACTGTAAGCTCCAAAAAACCCAGTATATAGGCAAGACAACAACATCTCTTTCTAGGCGTTTAACGATGCATAAGCAACAGGGCTCCATTAAGGAACATATAATCTCTTCCCACAACCAAACCATCGCCAGAGAAATCCTAGTAAACAACACAGAAATCATCGATAGATACAGCGATAGCAGGCGGCTTGACGTTTGCGAGGCACTACACATCAAGAAGTCAACACCAGCAATCAACAGCCAATTAATGCACAACTATATTCTACCCACCTCAAGACTCCGCTCCAATATAGAAGCATCAAGAAATAATGACCAATAGGCTTTCTACAATCACTTCTATTCAATACCCATTGTTTCGTGTTCTGTCTTGTGTTGATGAAATTAATACCCGCCACCTCTTGTTCTGTCTTGTGTTGATGAAATTAATACCCTATTAATGCCACCTCTTGTTCTGTCTTGTGTTGATGAAATTAATACCCTATTAATGCCACCTCACCCCATCCACCTCACTCAAATGTAGATATAAACAAATCGGAGATGCGTAAGTTCTATTCAGTTGTGTATATGTGAACTAAAGTCTTTGAAAATGTAATAAGTTTTACGAAACGTGCTCGTGTCGCGTCAGACTAGAAATAAAAATGAATTTTGGAGAATTGATTTTTGATTTACCTCCAACAGTGAAAAGAAATGTACGAAAGATTGAGAAAATTCGTGTTAGAATTATTAATCTTACTTTTTCGGTCATATTTAATAATATATGTCTACAGGAAAGACTGCTACCAAAATATACTAATATATATATATATATATATATATATATATATATATATATATATATATATATATATATATATATATATATATATATATATATATATAT
>NW_025573665.1:0-2500 GCF_020424385.1 Procambarus clarkii
TGGTTCCCAACTGGTGGGGGAGGGGGGGGGGGGGGTCCAGCGGTTCCCAGCTGGGGGTTCCAGTGGTTACCAAGCGGGGTCCGTGGGACTAACGCTATGTATTACATTGTACGCTAACAAACTCAGCACCACTTAAGAGCGTGTTGACGTGAATGTCTCCTGTTATCATTGACACATGCAGTTTTACTGAGGATAACAACGCAGCAGGGAGGGACTTGTGACATTTGAATATGTGTGTTTGTCGCAGCAACGGCTACTGTCAATTTTGATAGCTCGATCTATTTTGTTGTAGTGGTTTGCAGGTGAGAACACGGCTGTAGGGGTCCACTGGCTATTTCGCACAATTTCCCCCCCCCCCCCACACACACACACACTGGTAGACACGATCTGGTGAGAGAGGAAACGAACATATCTAAGAGTAGGATTGTAAATTCCTCCCAGGATCTATCTTGAGGTTATCTTGAGATGATTTCGGGGCTTTAGTGTCCCCGCGGCCCGGTCCTCGACCAGGCCTCCACCCCCAGGAAGTAGCCCGTGACAGCTGACTAACACCCAGGTACCT
The DNA here is from genome assembly GCF_020424385.1 of Procambarus clarkii. Taxonomy (NCBI): domain Eukaryota; kingdom Metazoa; phylum Arthropoda; class Malacostraca; order Decapoda; family Cambaridae; genus Procambarus; species Procambarus clarkii. The sequence goes on from NW_025573665.1 coordinate 563, forward strand.
ATTTACTGCTAGGTAACAGGGGCATTCAGGGTGAAAGAAACTTTGCCCATTTGTTTCTGCCTCGTGCGGGAATCGAACCCGCGCCACAGAATTACGAGTCCTGCGCGCTATCCACCAGGCTACGAGGCCCCTGTGAAGGAGATGGTGACCCTCCCAGGATGGTGTAAGTGACCACACGTAGTATTCGTGCGACAGTAACAACGTAAGTTAAATCCAAAAAATCGTAACAAAACCCAAGAATTTCCAGTTAAACCACAGAAATCTCAACAAATCCCGATAATACCCAAGAAATTCGAGTTAAACTAACTCGGTCACTCTGAATGCTGAGCGACGCGAGCGCCAAACGACCATCAAACAGAACTTCGAAGTCATATACATATATCACTTTCCGGTATTTGGAATCGAATCGAGGCACTCGCGCCGGGGAGGATAAACACTCCAAAAGTGACTACAACCCGCGAGCGTTCCACGCCCCTCGCGCGGAACAACTTTAGACATCTGAAAATGGAGCCAGGGACCTCCGGCTGTGAGCGCCTGAGAGCCTCCACACCACACCCTGAAAATATTCCGTTTAGATACAGTCCTCCTGAGAGTGTTGGTGAAATATCTTTAAATATGTGGAGTGACTAGGAATTTATGGACCTCAATCCCCCCGGATTCGTTTGGGCAACGTTTTCTTAAATCTAATGCCTCTGTTCTCCTAACAGTATAAAGATTTACTAGGGAAGTTAGCAGCTATGAACTGCATCCTGGGATGGTCTATATCTGATTATTGTAATTATTTGGCTTAGTCGACACACAACAACACACACACACGCACACACACACACACACACACACACACACACACACACACACACACACACACACACACACACACACACACACACACACACACACACACACACACACCACACACACACACACACACACACACACACACTGCGTCAACCTACAAATGACTGAATGGGCACCAAACCTTAACTGTTCTCCCGAATTCACCCAGAAGTAATTTGAGAAGGTAGTTGTAAATAGTTGACGTAGTTGTAAATCGATTGTCGCATCGTGTTCCCGAGAAAACTAGTAGAGCAAGAAAGGTTTGAGCTACGGAGGGGAAAAACACTAAACCTGCTATCATTAGTCACAAGTCGTCTACTCCTATATCACCTTGTGTAAAGGAAGCAAATACATAGAAAATGATGTGAGGAGAGATACAGGAACCAATTATGGGGTAATTATGTGGTTTGTGGGGGTAATTATGTGGTTTGAGGGGGGCAATATGTAGAGGATTTGGGAGGTGAACACGACTGTAAGGCGCATGTAGAACGGGAAAGGATTTTGTAGTAAGCGGTAAGCCTAACAGCTCAGTAAGCTAGCAAGATGCTCAACACAGTACAGTAAGCTAGCAAGATGCTCAACACAGCGCAGTAAGCTAGCAAGATGCTCAACACAGCGCAGTAAGCTAGCAAGATGCTCAACACAGCGCAGTAAGCTAGCAAGATGCTCAACACAGCACAGTAAGCTAGCAAGATGCACAACATAGCACAATAAGCTACCAAGAGTCTCAACATAGCGCAATAAGCTAGCAAGATGCTCAACACAGTACAATAAGCTAGCAAGATGCTCAACACAGTACAATAAGCTAGCAAGATGCTCAACACAGCTCAGTAAGCTAGCAAGATGCTCAACACAGTACAATAAGCTAGCAAGATGCCCAACACAGCTCAGTAAGCTAGCAAGAGTCTCAACACAGCGCAATAAGCTAACAAGCGTCTCAATATAGCGCAGTAAGCTAACATCATAAAACAAGCTTGTTAGCCTCCTCCTGTGTGATTCAACAGAATGTCTTTTTGGAAGATCTGCGAATCTTTCACTGGCGTTGGAAAATAATTCCAACAAAGGGAATTTTCTGCCAAGAGTTGGAATGTAATCAGAAGC
>NW_025573665.1:7500-10749 GCF_020424385.1 Procambarus clarkii
ATGGTGATGGCTGAGGTGTTATCTGGTGATGGTGATGGCTGAGGTGTTACCGGGTGATGGTGATGGCTGAGGTGTTACCGGGTGATAGTGACGGCTGAGGTGTTACCAGTAGTAGGGTGTAAGCGCCACAGAGGATTTTTTTTTCTGGGGGGAAAAAATCCCGTGTAGCGCTTCGGGGTTTCAGGTGAATTTGTAAAATCCCCTGTAGCGCTTTAGGGTTTTCAGGCAAATTTGGGGAGTCACAGATTTGGAATTAGGGAATTCTTATAATGAAAAATAATGTCATACGAGTTTGTTAAAGTTCTTATTAGAAAAATAATTTCCGAGACATAGAAGTTTGTTAAGGCCTTATGGGACAAATTCAAGTAACGTATGTAGCTCTTTAGGGCTTCCAGGAGAACTCTACGGACATGTTTTACATGTTTTCAACTTAGAAAATCGTCTATGTAATCCTTAGTTATTCATATAAATTTAGAAAATCACCTGTGTAAGTCATGGTTTTCAAGTCTCGTACCTCACACCCCCCTCCCTCCCCCCTTACCTCGCAATCTGTCGCGTCACCTTTATTTACCTTACGCCCGGACAGCCAGTCGGCTCTTAATCTTATCTTATCTTCATAATATCTCGACCGTCCCTCCTCTCTCTCTCTCTCCCTCCTCTCTCTCTCTCTCTCCTCTTCATATTATTCCCTCTTCCTATTTTCTGACATACTAATATTTTATTCCTTTTTCATTAACCAGTCAGTTTTATACAAATCAACCGAAGCATCTCAATGTAACCTTTAATACTGAAAACTGCCTCAGAGACTATCTAAGCTGGCCCCAGCTACCTGCCCCAGGCTATCTGCCCGAGGCAATCATCACCTGATTACCTGCCCCAGACATCTACCAGTCATTGTCGGCGTTCACCACCGTAATAATTTATATATATACATTAGGCGTTAATAAAACTTATTTATTTATTTATAATTTATTTAGTCATCTAATTCATAGTTTACACAATTTATAATAAAAGAGTTTATTCCCAGTATTCGCCAATCATTCTCGCTATTAATAAAACAGCCAAACGCTCACTCAGGGGCACACTATCGTTATTACGCTCATTCAGGGGCCCCCTCAGATCGCCAAAGTCTCAGAGGCCTACACTTTCAGTCTACATTCAATCTTCATCCTGTTCACAAGGTTCCCCTAGCCTAGTCATATCATCATGTCAGTGTGTCCTCTGTGCCTGTCTCCTATCAACAACGAAATCGTTCATGTGTGTCAAACACGATGTTTAACATGTCTAGGTGAAATGTCCATCAACGCTCTTCAAGAATGCAGACTATACTGTATAGGATGCAACGGGCCTACACCGCCTGGACATTTTGACGTAACCTGTACCAGCTGTGGGCAACTCTATTGTGCAAATCGTAAGTACCGCTTTTTCTCGCACATTCAATAAACTTTCAAAGAAAATATATATCCGAAACACACATACATGCATACAGACAGTCAATTTATATATATTATTTTCATTTCAGTTCATGGTTCTACTTCCTGCCCATACTGTCGTTTCTCCGTTAACCGGAACCTCCCACCGAAGCCAGAAACGTCATTGAACCTCCACCCAAACGCCGTCGCATCATAAATAACCGTACGTTTTCACAATAATTTTCGTAATTTAAAAAGTTAATAATTGTATATTTTAACAAGTGTATAAACAAGTAATAAGTACTCATACAAAAATATTTCCATTACAGGAGTTCCTATTCGTGATCAAGAGAATCTCATACTTGGTGGAATCAACATCCCAGCTCGTAAGTATTATTATTATTTATCTGTAATTCAGTTTTCCTCTTATTTAGACTTTTTGCTTTCCCTTTTAATAATTCCTCTTATTTACACGATATTTTCCATTACGGTTTTCAAATCCTCTTAATGCTTCAAATTTGTTTTCCTCTTAATGTTTATTCATTGCTAATATTATATTACAGAATCGCCCCTGGATTCAACCCAACCCTCTGAGTGGAGCACACCTGTACGCAGTCAACCCCAGCTGTCCCAGGAGCTAGAAGAAGATGCACCAGACGGCAACCAGCATGCATCTTCAGATGAAGAAGAAGAAGACAATCAACCCCCTGTTCACGACATATCAGATGAAGAAGTCAACGCTCCAGATTCCCCAGAGGTACTTAACTTAGATAACGTTGTTCCGCAAGTGTTAGAAGTCATTAACCATTTCGAAGGTTCTTTCTCGAGACATTCGTTCTCCATTCCCAGACATTTAGACGCTGACCCCAGCGTATATATAAATAGGTATAGGGAATTTTTTATAGAATATATAGACAATCAGTTCAGACAAATACAGGAAGAATTCCCTCCCTCATTTCACATTTACCCTGATGTAAGCCTAATTTTGCAAAAACTTAATCATGCTGACAATCAATATGAAATATTAGACGAAGTATTTTCAATTAGAGGCGAAACTCAGACTGTTACACAGGAAGAGGTGGAAGTTCTTGTAAATTCATGGGTTGACGAAATGTCTGCTAAAATTGACGAATGCCTAAAAAATGTCCAATCCTCAAGTGTAGGAATTCATTCCATGTCAGGCTTTGCCATTAATTTTTCATATATTCGCCACCCTATGCGCCTTGGATCTTACGTACCATATCCTGCAAAATTAAGGGGTAAAGAAACAGTATTTAATCCTGAAAGTGAAGGAGATGAGTGTTTGTTACAGTGCATTGCGGCGTATAAAAACTTAGCGTTGGGCAGGACTATGGATAACGTTAGAAAGTATTACAAAAACCTTCGATGGTGTAGAAGATTCGTAGTATGGGCAGATGAAATCAGATTCCCCGTATCATTTGATAATCTTAAGAAAATAGAGAAGCTTAACAAAATTTCTATTTATATTTATACAATAACTCATGAAAGTAACAGATACTATCTTAGTTTAGCTAGGAAAAGCCAGGAAAAGTACGCCGATAAAGTCCCTTTGTTGTTATTAGAAGGCAAGCATCTCTGTCTGATCAAGGACTTTGATAAATTTGTAAAGAGTATTAACCACCATTCTGGAAGGATTCCTAACACTCATAAATTCTGTAAAATTTGCCTTTTGCATGCTCCCTTAGATGAAATTCAGGCTCACGAAGAGTCATGCACTGTATCCCAAGTATTTTCGTTCTATAATCCTAGTGATAAAATCAGTTTTAAAAATTACGGTAGGACCTATAGCCCAACTCACACCGCCTATTACGATTTG
>NW_025573667.1:5000-21863 GCF_020424385.1 Procambarus clarkii
GAACTGTGGTCGTGGGACCCGAACTGTGGTCGTAGGACCCGAACTGTGGTCGTGGGACCCCGAACTGTGGTCGTGGGACCCCGAACTGTGGTCGTGGGACCCGAACTGTGGTCGTGGGACCCGAACTGTGGTCGTGGGACCCGAACTGTGGTCGTGGGACCCGAACTGTGGTCGTGGGCCCCGACCTGTGGTCGTGGGACCCCGAACTGTGGTCGTGGGACCCCGAACTGTGGTCGTGGGACCCGAACTGTGGTCGTGGGACCCCGAACTGTGGTCGTGGGACCCGAACTGTGGTCGTGGGACCCGAACTGTGGTCGTGGGACCCGAACTGTGGTTGTGGGACCCGAACTGCACGATGCCTCCAGCCAGGCACCGGATACGGCTCTTTAGCGGTACAGGAACCCAGGTGGCGCCACCTGGGATGTCCCCCACCACCCAGGTGGCGCTACCTGGTAGCACCCCCCCCCCCTGGGTGGTGGTGCAACCCATGTAGCATCCCCTGGGCGGTGGTGCAACCCAAGTTGCGCCACCTGGGTGGTGGGGGACACAACCCAGGTAGCGCCACCTGGGTTGTGTCCCCCACCACCCAGGTGGTGCTACATAGGTTGCACCACCGCCCAGGGGATGTTACATGGGTTGCACCACCACCCAGGGTGGGGGGTGCTACATGCGTTGCACCAGCACCCAGGGGGTGCTACATGCGTTGCACCACCACCCAGGGGGTGCTACATGCGTTGCACCACCACCCAGGGGGTGCTACATGGGTTGCACCACCACCACCCAGGGGATGTTACATGGGTTACACCACCACCACCCAGGGGATGCTACATGGGTTGCACAACCCCACCCAGGCGAGGTTATCTTGAGATGATTTCGGGGCTTTAGTGTCCCCGCGGCCCGGTCCTCGACCAGGCCTCCACCCCCAGAAAGCAGCCCGTGACAGCTGACTAACTCCTAGGTACCTATTTACTGCTAGGTAACAGGGGCATAGGGTGAAAGAAACTCTGCCCAATGTTTCTCGCCGGCGCCTGGGATCGAACCCAGGACCGCAGGATCACAAGTCCAGCGTGCTGTCCGCTCGGCCGACCGGCTCGGCATCCCAACCCCGGGATGCTACGTGGGTTGCACCACCACCACCCAGGGGGTGGTACATGGGTTGCACCACCACCCAGGGGATGCTACATGGGTTGCACCACCACCACCACCCAGGGGATGCTACATGGGTTGCACCACCACCACCCAGGGGATGCTACATATGGGTTGCACCACCACCCAGGGGATGCTACATATGGGTTGCACCACCACCACCCCGGGGGTGCTACATATGGGTTGCACCACCACCACCCAGGGGATGCTACATATGGGTTGCACCACCACCACCACCCAGAGGATGCTACATGGGTTGCACCACCACCACCACCCAGAGGATGCTACATGGGTTGCACCACCACCACCCAGGGGATGCTACATATGGGTTGCACCACCACCACCCAGGGGATGCTACATGGGTTGCACCACCACCACCCAGGGGATGCTACATACGGGTTGCACCACCACCACCCAGGGGGTGCTACATATGGGTTGCACCTCCACCACCACCCAGAGGATGCTACATATGGGTTGCACCACATCCACCCAGGGGATGCTACATGGGTTGCACCACCACCACCCAGGGGATGCTACATACGGGTTGCACCACCACCACCCAGGGGGTGCTACATATGGGTTGCACCTCCACCACCACCCAGAGGATGCTACATATGGGTTGCACCACATCCACCACCCAGGGGATGCTACATGGGTTGCACCACCACCACCCAGGGGATGCTACATATGGGTTGCACCACCACCACCACCCAGGGGATGCTACATGGGTTGCACCACCACCACCCAGGGGGTGCTACATATGGGTTGCACCACCACCACCCAGGGGATGCTACATATGGGTTGCACCACCACCACCCAGGGGATGCTACATATGGGTTGCACCACCACCACCCAGGGATGCTACATATGGGTTGCACCACCACCACCCAGGGGGTGCTACGTATGGGTTGCACCACCACCACCCAGGGGATGCTACATATGGGTTGCACCACCACCACCCAGGGGATGCTACATATGGGTTGCACCACCACCACCCAGGGGATGCTACATGGGTTGCACCACCACCACCCAGGGGATGCTACATACGGGTTGCACCACCACCACCCAGGGGGTGCTACATATGGGTTGCACCTCCACCACCACCCAGAGGATGCTACATATGGGTTGCACCACATCCACCACCCAGGGGATGCTACATGGGTTGCACCACCACCACCCAGGGGATGCTACATATGGGTTGCACCACCACCACCACCCAGGGGATGCTACATGGGTTGCACCACCACCACCCAGGGGGTGCTACATATGGGTTGCACCACCACCACCCAGGGGATGCTACATATGGGTTGCACCACCACCACCCAGGGGATGCTACATATGGGTTGCACCACCACCACCCAGGGGATGCTACATATGGGTTGCACCACCACCACCCAGGGGGTGCTACGTATGGGTTGCACCACCACCACCCAGGGGATGCTACATATGGGTTGCACCACCACCACCACCCAGAGGATGCTACATGGGTTGCACCACCACCACCCAGGGGGTGCTACATATGGGTTGCACCACCACCACCCAGGGGATGCTACATGGGTTGCACCACCACCACCACCCAGAGGATGCTACATGGGTTGCACCACCACCACCACCCAGGGGTGCTACATGGGTTGCACCACCACCACCCAGGGGGTGCTACATATGGGTTGCACCTCCACCACCACCCAGAGGATGCTACATATGGGTTGCACCACCACCACCACCCAGGGGATGCTACATGGGTTGCACCACCACCACCCAGGGGATGCTACATATGGGTTGCACCACCACCACCCTGGGGATGCTACATATGGGTTGCACCACCACCCAGGGGGTGCTTCACATGGGTTGCACCACCACCACCCAGGGGATGCTACATATGGGTTGCACCACCACCACCCAGGGGATGTTACATATGGGTTGCACCACCACCACCCAGGGGATGCTACATATGGGTTGCACCACCACCACCCAGGGGGTGCTACATATGGGTTGCACCACCACCACCACCCAGGGGATGCTACATGGGTTGCACCACCACCACCCAGGGGGAGCTACATATGGGTTGCACCACCACCACCCCCCAGGGGATGCTACATGGGTTGCACCACCACCACCCAGGGGGTGCTACATATGGGTTGCACCACCACCACCACCCAGGGGATGCTACATGGGTTGCACCACCACCACCCAGGGGATGCTACATATGGGTTGCACCACCACCACCCAGGGGGTGCTACATATGGGTTGCACCACCACCACCCAGGGGATGCTACATATGGGTTGCACCACCACCACCTAGGGGATGCTACATATGGGTTGCTCCACCACCACCCAGGGGATGCTACATATGGGTTGCACCACCACCACCCAGGGGGTGCTACATATAGGTTGCACCACCACCACCCAGGGGATGCTACATATGGGTTGCACCACCACCACCACCCAGAGGATGCTACATGGGTTGCACCACCACCACCCAGGGGTGCTACATATGGGTTGCACCACCACCACCCAGGGGATGCTACATGGGTTGCACCACCACCACCACCCAGAGGATGCTACATGGGTTGCACCACCACCACCACCCAGGGGATGCTACATGGGTTGCACCACCACCACCCAGGGGGTGCTACATATGGGTTGCACCTCCACCACCACCCAGAGGATGCTACATATGGGTTGCACCACCACCACCACCCAGGGGATGCTACATGGGTTGCACCACCACCACCCAGGGGATGCTACATATGGGTTGCACCACCACCACCCAGGGGATGCTACATATGGGTTGCACCACCACCACCCAGGGGATGTTACATATGGGTTGCACCACCACCACCCAGGGGATGCTACATATGGGTTGCACCACCACCACCCAGGGGGTGCTACATATGGGTTGCACCACCACCACCCAGGGGATGCTACATATGGGTTGCACCACCACCACCCAGGGGGTGCTACATATGGGTTGCACCACCACCACCACCCAGGGGATGCTACATGGGTTGCACCACCACCAACCAGGGGGTGCTACATATGGGTTGCACCACCACCACCACCCAGGGGATGCTACATGGGTTGCACCACCACCACCCAGGGGGTGCTACATATGGGTTGCACCACCACCACCACCCAGGGGATGCTACATGGGTTGCACCACCACCACCCAGGGGATGCTACATATGGGTTGCACCACCACCACCCAGGGGGTGCTACATATGGGTTGCACCACCACCACCCAGGGGATGCTACATATGGGTTGCACCACCACCACCTAGGGGATGCTACATATGGGTTGCACCACCACCACCCAGGGGATGCTACATATGGGTTGCACCACCACCACCCAGGGGGTGCTACATATAGGTTGCACCACCACCACCCAGGGGATGCTACATATGGGTTGCACCACCACCACCACCCAGAGGATGCAACATGGGTTGCACCACCACCACCCAGGGGGTGCTACATAGGGGTTGCACCACCACCACCCAGGGGATGCTACATGGGTTGCACCACCACCACCACCCAGAGGATGCTACATGGGTTGCACCACCACCACCACCCAGGGGATGCTACATGGGTTGCACCACCACCACCCAGGGGTGCTACATATGGGTTGCACCTCCACCACCACCCAGAGGATGCTACATATGGGTTGCACCACCACCACCACCCAGGGGATGCTACATGGGTTGCACCACCACCACCCAGGGGATGCTACATATGGGTTGCACCACCACCACCCAGGGGATGCTACATATGGGTTGCACCACCACCACCCAGGGGATGTTACATATGGGTTGCACCACCACCACCCAGGGGATGCTACATATGGGTTGCACCACCACCACCCAGGGGGTGCTACATATGGGTTGCACCACCACCACCACCCAGGGGATGCTACATGGGTTGCACCACCACCAACCAGGGGGTGCTACATATGGGTTGCACCACCACCACCACCCAGGGGATGCTACATGGGTTGCACCACCACCACCCAGGGGGTGCTACATATGGGTTGCACCACCACCACCACCCAGGGGATGCTACATGGGTTCCACCACCACCACCCAGGGGATGCTACATATGGGTTGCACCACCACCACCCAGGGGGTGCTACATATGGGTTGCACCACCACCACCCAGGGGATGCTACATATGGGTTGCACCACCACCACCCAGGGGATGCTACATATGGGTTGCACCACCACCACCCAGGGGATGCTACATATGGGTTGCACCACCACCACCCAGGGGGTGCTACATATAGGTTGCACCACCACCACCCAGGGGATGCTACATATGGGTTGCACCACCACCACCACCCAGAGGATGCTACATGGGTTGCACCACCACCACCCAGGGGGTGCTACATATGGGTTGCACCACCACCACCCAGGGGATGCTACATGGGGTGCACCACCACCACCACCCAGTGGATGCTACATGGGTTGCACCACCACCACCACCCAGGGGATGCTACATGGGTTGCACCACCACCACCCAGGGGGTGCTACATATGCGTTGCACCTCCACCACCACCCAGAGGATGCTACATATGGGTTGCACCACCACCACCACCCAGGGGATGCTACATGGGTTGCACCACCACCACCCAGGGGATGCTACATATGGGTTGCACCACCACCACCCAGGGGATGCTACATATGGGTTGCACCACCACCCAGGGGGTGCTTCATATGGGTTGCACCACCACCACCCAGGGGATGCTACATATGGGTTGCACCACCACCACCCAGGGGATGTTACATATGGGTTGAACCACCACCACCCAGGGGATGCTACATATGGGTTGCACCACCACCACCCAGGGGGTGCTACATATGGGTTGCACCACCACCACCACCCAGGGGATGCTACATGGGTTGCACCACCACCACCCAGGGGGTGCTACATATGGGTTGCACCACCACCACCACCCAGGGGATGCCACATGGGTTGCACCACCACCACCCAGGGGGTGCTACATATGGGTTGCATCACCACCACCACCCAGGGGATGCTACATGGGTTGCACCACTACCACCCAGGGGATGCTACATATGGGTTCCACCACCACCACCCAGGGGATGTTACATATGGGTTGCACCACCACCACCCAGGGGATGCTACATATGGGTTGCACCACCACCACCCAGGGGATGCTACATATGGGTTGCACCACCACCACCCAGGGGGTGCTACATATGGGTTGCACCACCACCACCCAGGGGATGCTACATATGGGTTGCACCACCACCACCCAGGGGATGCTACATATGGTTTGCACCACCACCACCCAGGGGATGCTACATATGGGTTGCACCACCACCACCCAGGGGATGCTACATATGGGTTGCACCACCACCCAGGGGGTGCTACATATGGGTTGCACCACCACCACCCAGGGGATGCTACATATGGGTTGCACCACCACCACCACCCAGGGGGTGCTACATATGGGTTGCACCACCACCCAGGGGGTGCTACATATGGGTTGCACCACCACCCAGGGGGAGCTACATATGGGTTGCACCACCACCCAGGGGGTGCTACATATGGGTTGCACCACCACCACCCAGGGGGTGCTACATATGGGTTGCACCACCACCACTCAGGGGGTGCTACATATGGGTTGCACCACCACCTCCCAGGGGGTGCTACATACGGGTTGCACCACCACCTCCCAGGGGGTGCTACATATGGGTTGCACCCCCACCACCCAGGGGATGCAACATACGGGTTGCACCACCACCACCCAGGGGGAGCAACATACAGGTTGCACCACCACCACCCAGGGGGTGCAACATACGGGTTGCACCACCACCCAGGGGGTGCTACATGGGTTGCACCACCACCCGGGGGGTGCTACGTGGGTTGCACCACCACCCAAGGGGTGCTACATGGGTTGCACTACCACCCATGAGGTGCTACATGAGTTGAACCACCACCCAGGGGTGCTACATGGGTTGCACCACCACCCAGAGGGATGCTACATGGGTTGCACCACCACCCAGGGGGTGCTACATGGGTTGCACCACCACCCCCCCCCCTGGAGGTGCTACATGAGTTGAACCACCACCCAGGGGGTGCTACATGGGTTGCTCCACCACCCAGGAGGTGCTACATGGGTTGCTCCACCAGCCAAGAGGTGCTACATGGGTTGCACCACAACCTATGGGGGTGCTACATGGGTTACACCAGCACCCAGTGGGTGCTACACGGTTTGCACCACCACTCACGGTGTGCTACACGAGTTGCACCACCACACTGGACGTGCCACATGGGTTGCACCGCCACCCAGGGGGTGTCACATTGGTTGCACAACCACTCAGGGGGTGCTATATTGTTTGCTCCTCCACCCAGGGGGTGCTACATGAAAGGCACGACCACACAGGTGCTACATGGGTGGCACCCGTACCCAGGGGGTGCAACATGGGTTGCACGACCACCTAGTGGGTGCTACATGGGTTGCACCACCACCCAGGAGATGCTAAATGGGTTGCACAACCACCCAGGGGGTGCTACAAGGGTTGCACCACCACCCAGGGGGTGCTACATGTGTTGCACCACCATCCAGGGGATGCTACAAAGGGTTGCACCACCACCCAGGGTGTGCTATATGGGTTGCACCACCACCCAGGGGGTGCTACATTGGTTGCACCACCACCCAGGGGGTGCTACATTGGTTGCACCACCACCCAGGGGGTGCTACATTGGTTGCACCACCACCCAGGAGGTGCTACATGGGTTGAACCACAGCACATGAGGGTGCTACATGGGTTGCAGCACAACCCATGAGGGTGCTACATGGGTTGCACCACCACCCAGGGGGGTGCTACATGGGTTGCACCACCACCCAGGGGGTGTTACATGGGTTGCACAACCACCCACTGGGGTGCTTCATGGGTTGCACCATCACCCAGTGGGGAGCTTCATGGGTGGCACCACCACCCCCCCAGGGGGTGCTTCCTGGGTTGCACCACCGCCCCCCAGGAGGTGCTACATGGGTTGCACCACCGCCCCCCAGGAGGTGCTACATGGGTTGCACCACCACCTAAGGTGTGCTATATGGGTTGCACCACCACTCAGGTGGTGCTACATGGCTTGCACCACCTCCCAGGGGATGCTACATAGGTTGCTCCACCAGCCAGGGCGTGCTACATGGGTTGTTCCACCAGCCAAGGAGTGCTACATGGGTTGCACCAGCAGCCAGGGGGTGCTACATAGGATGCACCACTACTTAGGGATGCTACATGGGTTGCACCACCATCCAGGTGGTGCTGCATAGATTGAACCACCAACCAGTGGGTGTTAAATGGGTTGCAACCCCACCCAGGGGGTGGTACATGGGTTGCACCAAAAACCAAGGAGTGCCACATTGGTTGAACCACCACCCAGTGGGTGGTTCAGAGGTTGTACCACCATCCAGGTGGTGCTACATGGGTTGCACCACCACCCAGGGGTTGCAATATGGGTTGCACCACCACCCAGGGGTTGCAATATGGGTTGCACCACCACCCAGGGGGTGCTAGCTGGGTTGCACCACCACCCAGAGGGTGCTAGTTGGGTTGCACCACCACCCAGGGGGTGCTACATGGGTTGCACCACCACCCAGGGGTGCTACATGGGTTGCACCACCACCCAGGGGGTGCTACATACGGGTTGCACCACCACCACCCTGGGGGGTGCTACATGGGTTGCACCACCACCCAGGGGTGCTACATTGGTTGCACCACCACCCAGGGGTGCTACATGGGTTGCACCACCACCCAGGGGGTGCTACATATGGGTTGCACCACCACCACCCAGGGGTGCTACATATGGGTTGCACCACCACCACCCAGGGGTGCTACATATGGGTTGCACCACCACAACCCAGGGGGTGCTACATACGGGTTGCACCCCCACCACCCAGGGGGTGCTACATACGGGTTGCACCAACACCACCCTGGTGGTGCTACATGGGTTGCACCGCCAGCCAGGTGGTGCTACAGGGGTTGCACCACCACCCAAGGGATGCTACATGGGTTGCACTACCAGGCACGGGGGTGCTAGTTGGGTTGCACCACCACCCAGATCGTGCTACATGGGTTGCAATCCCACCCAGTGGGTGTTACGTGGGTTGCATCACCACCCAGGGGTTGCTACATGGGTTGCACCACCATCCAGGGGGGCTACACGGTTTGCACCACCACCACCCAAGGTGTCCTACATGGGTTGCATCACCACACAGGACATGCCACATGGGTTGCACCAGCACCAAGGGGGTGCATCATGGGTTGCACCACCATCCAGGTAGTGCTACATTGGTTGCACCACCTGCCAGTGGGTGCCACATGGGTTGCACCACCACCCAGGGGGTGCTACATAAGTTGCAAAACCACCCATATGGTGCTACATGGGTTGCACCACCCAGGGGGTGCCACATGAGTTGCACCACCTTCCAGGCGTGCTACATGGGTTCCACCACCACCCAGGTGGTCCTACATGGGTTGCATCACCACCCAGGGGATGCTACATGGGTAGCACCACCACCCACGAGGAAGCCACATGGGTTGCACCACCACCAATGGGTGCTACATGGGTTGCACCACCACCCGGGGGTGCAACATGGGTTGCACCCCCATCCAGGTGGTGCTACATGGGATGCACCGCCACCCCGTGGGTGCTACATGGGTTGCTTAGCCATCCAGGTGGTGCTACATGGGTTGCAACCCCACCCAGTGGGTGCTACATGGGTGGCACCACTGCCCAGGGGGTGCTACATGGGTTGCACCACCACCCAGGTGTAGCACCACCACCCAGGTGTAGCACCACCCATGGTGCTACATGGGTTGCACCACTGCCCAGGGGGTGCTACAGGGTTTGGACCACCACCCAGTGAGTGCTACATGGGTTGCACTACCACCCAGGGAGTGATACATAGGTTGCACCACCATCCTTGGGGTGCTACATTGGTTGCACCACCACCCAGGAGATGCTACATGGGTTGCACCACCACCCAGGAGATGCTACATAGGTTGCACCACCACTCTGGGCGTGCTTCACGGGTTGCCCCACCATCCAGGGGGTGCTACATGGGTTGCACCACCACCCAGGAGGTGCTACATGGGTTGCACCACCACCCCAGTGGGTGCTACGTGGATTGCATCACCATCCAGGGGGGTTATCTTGAGATGATTTCGGGGCTTTAGTGTCCCCGCGGCCCGGTCCTCGACCAGGCCTCCACCCCCAGGAAGCAGCCCGTGACAGCTGACTAACACCCAGGTACCTATTTTACTGCTAGGTAACAGGGGCATAGGGTGAAAGAAACTCTGCCCATTGTTTCTCGCCGGCGCCTGGGATTGAACCCAGGACCACAGGATCACAAGCCCAGCGTGCTGTACATGGGTTGCACCACCATCCAGGGGGGTGCTTTATGGGTTGCACCACCACCCAGGGGGTGCTACATGGGTTGCACCACCACCCAGGAGGTGCTACATGGGTTGCACCACCACCCAGGGGGTGCTACATGGGTTGCACCACCACCCAGGGGGTGCTACATGGGTTGCACCACCACCAAGGGGGTGCTACCTGGGTTGTACCACCACCCTGGGGGTGTTACATGGGTTGCACCACCACCCAGGGGGTGCTACATGGGTTGCACCACCACCCAGCGGGTGCTACATGGGTTGCACCACCACCCAGGGGGTGCTACCTGGGTTGTACCACCAACCAGGGGGTGCTACATTGATTGCACTACCCCCTCAGGATTGCACACCTGGGATAACCCCCCCCCCCTGCCACACCTGGGATAACCCCCCACTGCCACACCTGGGATAACCTGCCTCCAGGCGCTTCCTGCTAGTAATTTATCTTTACATTTCTGTCCACTTCTTCTTTCTCCTCCCACTCTACCCACGCTGACACCCCAGGCGCGGTGCCCACGCTGGCCACCCCAGGTGCGGTGCCCACGCTGGCCACCCCAGGTGCGGTGCCCACGCTGGCCACCCCAGGTGCGGTGCCCACGCTGGCCACCCCAGGTGCGGTGCCTACGCTGGCCACCCCAGGTGCGGGCCCACGCTGGCCACCCCAGGCGCGGGGCCCACGCTGGCCACCCCAGGTGCGGTGCCCACGCTGGCCACCCCAGGTGCGGGCCCACGCTGGCCACCCCAGGTGCGGGCCCACGCTGGCCACCCCCAGGCGCGGGGCCCACGCTGGCCACCCCCAGGCGCGGGGCCCACGCTGGCCACCCCAGTCGCGGGGCCTACGCTGGCCTCCCCAGTCGCGGGGCCCACGCTGGCCACCCCAGGCGCGGGGCCCACGCTGGCCACCCCAGTCGCGGGGCCCACGCTGGCCACCCCAGTCGCGGGGCCCACGCTGGCCACCCCAGTCGCGGGGCCCACGCTGGCCACCCCAGTCGCGGGGCCCACGCTGGCCACCCCAGGCGCGGGGCCCACGCTGGCCACCCCAGGCGCGGGGCCCACGCTGGCCACCCCTGGCCACCCCAGGCGGCCACCCCAGGCGCGGGGCCCACGCTGGCCACCCCAGGCGCGGGGCCCACGCTGGCCACCCCAGGCGCGGGGCCCACGCTGGCCACCCCAGGCGCGGGGCCCACGCTGGCCACCCCAGGCGCGGGGCCCACGCTGGCCACCCCAGGCGCGGGGCCCACGCTGGCCACCCCAGGCGCGGGGCCCACGCTGGCCACCCCAGGCGCGGGGCCCACGCTGGCCACCCCCAGTCGCGGGGCCCACGCTGATACCCCAGGAGCGGTGCCCACGCTGATACCCCAGGTGCGGTGCCCACGCTGATACCCCAGGTGCGGTGCCCACGCTGGCCACCCCAGGTGCGGTGCCCACGCTGGCCACCCCAGGTGCGGTGCCCACGCTGGCCACCCCAGGTGCGGTGCCCACGCTGGCCACCCCAGGTGCGGTGCCCACGCTGATACCCCAGGTGCGGTGCCCACGCTGATACCCCAGGTGCGGTGCCCACGCTGATACCCCAGGTGCGGTGCCCACGCTGATACCCCAGGTGCGTTGCCCACGCTGATACCCCAGGTGCGGTGCCCACGCTGGCCACCCCAGGTGCGGTGCCCACGCTGACACCCCAGGTGCGGTGCCCACGCTGGCACTCCAGACGCGGTGCCCACGCTGACACCCCAGGTGCGGTACCCACGCTGACACCTCAGGTGCGGTACCCACGCTGACACCTCAGGTGTGGTACCCACGCTGACACCCCAGGCGCCGTGCCCACGCTGACACCCCAGGTGCCGTGCCCATGCTGACACCCCAGGCGTGGGGCCCATGCTGGCACCCCAGGCGTGGGGCCCATGCTGGCACCCCAGGCGTGGGGCCCATGCTGGCACCCCTGGCGTGGGGCCCATGCTGGCACCCCAGGCGCGGGGCCCATGCTGGCTCCCCAGGCGCGGGGCCCATGCTGGCTCCCCAGGCGCGGGGCCCATGCTGGCACCCCAGGCGCGGGGCCCATGCTGGCACCCCAGGCGCGGGGCCCATGCTAGCACCCCAGGCGTGGGGCTCATGCTGGCACCCAGGCGCGGGGCCCATGCTGGCACCACCGGTGTGGTGCCCACATTGACACCCTGGTGTGGTGCGCACGTTGACACCCCGGTGTGGTGCCCACGCTGACACCCCAGGTGTGGTGCCCACTCTAGTACCCCAGGCGCCGTGCCCATGCTGACATCCCAGGCGGCGTGCCCATGCTGACACCCCAGGCACGGTGCCCATGCTGACACCCCAGGTGTGGTGCCCACGCTGATACCCCAGGCACGGTGCCCATACTGACACCCCAGGTGTGGTGCCCATGCTGGCACCCCAGACGAGGTGCCCATGCTGACACCCCAGGCGCCGTACCCACGCTGACACCCCAGGCGCCGTACCCACGCTGACACCCCAGGCGCCGTACCCACGCTGACACCCCAGGCGCCGTGCCCACGATGACACCCCAGGCGCCGTGCCCATGCTGACATCCCAGGTGTGGTGCCCACGCTGACACCCAAGGTGTGGTACCCATGCTGACACCCCAGGTGTGGTACCCACGCTGACACCCCAGGTGTGGTACCCATGCTGACACCCCAGGCGCCGTGCCCATGCTGACACCCCAGGCGCCGTGCCCATGCTGACATCCCAGGCGCCGTGCCCATGCTGACACCCCAGGTGTGGTACCCATGCTGACACCCCAGGCACCGTGCCCATGCTGACATCCCCGGCGCCGTGCCCATGCTGACACCCCAGGCGCCGTGCCCATGCTGACACCCCAGGCGCCGTGCCCATGCTGACACCCCAGGCGCCGTGCCCATGCTCACACCCCAGGCGCCGTGGCCATGCTGACACCCCAGGAGCCGTGCCCATGCTGACACCGCAGGCGCGTTGTCCATGCTGATACCCCAGACGCCGTGCCCATGCTGACACCCCAGGCGCCGTGCCCATGCTGACACCCCAGGCGCGGTGCCCACGCTGACACCCCAGGTGCGGTGCCCACGCTGACACCCCAGGTGTGGTGCCCACGCTGACACCCCAGGTGTGGTGCCCACGCTGATACCCCTGGCACGGTGCCCATACTGACACCCCAGGTGTGGTGCCCATGCTGGCACCCCAGGCGCGGTGCCCATGCTGACACCCCAGGCGCCGTGCCCATGCTGGCACCCCAGGCGCGGTGCCCATGCTGACACCCCAGGCGCCGTGCCCATGCTGACACCCCAGGCGCCGTGCCCACGCTGGCACCCCAGGCGCGGTGCCCACGCTGGCACCCCAGGCGCGGTGCCCCCGCAGGCACCTGGCACCCCAGGCATAGTACTTGTATTCACCTCAGTTCAAGGCGGCGACCAATTAATGCACCGTCGCCCTGCTCCGTATTGTACAAATTGCATTGTCGCCTTTAAGGTCGTGCATATCCTTGTTGAATGTCCAGACTTCCAGGACGAGCGTGTGTCTTGCTTCCCGACCGTCCCCCGCGGTCACTTGTCCCGCGATATAATTCTTGGTGAATGGAATACTTCTGATACCGTTCGCCTTATGCGTTTCTGTTCTCGTATTGGCATCCATACAATTTGAATTTGAATGCGTCTATCCTAAATGTATATAAAGAGAATGAATGCTTTCCAAAGAAAACAGGTAGTTTTCAGGCGTCTTTTAAATGGATAACTAAGCTAAAAAGTAATGTTCTTGAAAATTGCATAATAATAATGTCCCCCCCCCCCCCCCCCCGACACAATAATTGCGTTAGGGGACAGGAAGCAAGAGTGTATTAATACACATTAGGCTAATATCGATGTCTCCCAACCCCCCAGATCGAACTACTGACCCCCATTCAGGATGCAGCCCCACAACAAGCTGACTAACTCCTGAGAACCTACTTACTGCTAGATGAACTGGCCATTAGGTGAAAGGAAATATGCCTAACCATTTCTGTTTCGCCCGGATTCCAACCTATAATTTTTTTATTGAATGTCGAGAACGAACCCGACTGTTCTACTGGGACTCTGAATAATAATAATAATAATAATAATAATAATAATAATAATAATATAATAATAATAAATTATTATTATTATTATTATTATTATTATTATTATTATTATTATTCAAAAGAATGTGCACAAAGAACATAAGAGTAATGTACAAGTAGGTACAAGAGTTACACATACTAATGAAACCACTATTAAGGAAAATGCTTCTTGGAAAACTTAAGTTATTTTTGTTTTAATATTATTTTAAGGTGTAAGAGGGGTACAACACTTTGTACTAAAGGTGTGAGAGGGTACAACACTTTGTACTAAAGGTGTGAGAGGGTACAACACTTTGTACTAAAGGTGTGAGAGGGTACAACACTTTGTACTAAAGGTGTGAGAGGGTACAACACTTTGTACTAAAGGTGTGAGAGGGTACAACACTTTGTACTAAAGGTGTGAGAGCGTACAACACTTTGTACTAAAGGTGTGAGAGGGTACAACACTTTGTACTAAAGGTGTGAGAGGTACAACACTTTGTACTAAAGGTTGTAAGAGGGTACAACACTTTGTACTAAAGGTGTGAGAGGGTACAACACTTTGTACTAAAGGGGTGAGAGGGTACAACACTTTGTACTAAAGGTGTGAGAGGGTACAACACTTTGTATTAAAGGTGTAAGAGGGTACAACACTTTGTACTAAAGGTGTGAGAGGGTACAACACTTTGTACTAAAGGTGTAAGAGGGTACAACACTTTATACTAAAGGTGTAAGAGGGTACAACACTTTGTACTAAAGGTGTAAGAGGGTACAACACTTTATACTAAAGGTGTAAGAGGGTACAACACTTTGTACTAAAGGTGTGAGAGGGTACAACACTTTGTACTAAAGAACAAGTAAGCTAACAAGGTTAGAACGATTTTCACACAACGTTCCATTCACATCCGAGCGGGATTTTATATAAATGCTCTATAGGTGATACGTTTTGTGACGGGGGAAAAGCATGCTTTTTTGAAAAACTGTTTTCATATGTTTTTCATATGAGGGAAATCTTCGAAACCTCATTACCGATTGCTCTGAAATTTTGACACAACGTTGTATTCGAATAGGCTTCATGGACAATACCAAATAAATGCCAAAATGGTGATACTTAAGGTTGACAGGCATAGACTATTACAATATGGAGTCAGTAGTTGAAGAATAGTATAGTAGTTTATTTACATTAATAACAGGATGGAAACAAAGTAGTTTAGAAAAGCAACTGGATTCTTTCTCATACATCTTGTTTGGAACATAACAGAACCCAGAGTAATATAGTAATTTAAAGTTATTGGGGCCAACACAAGAAATAAAGGAGGATCATGAAAGACATTAGTAAACACTCGCAAAGAAATGCAAGATACTCATTGCAGTAATGCAATAAGTGCAGTTAAAAGCTCTGTACCTAAGAGTACAGACTTTGCACTGCTTTTCCTTATCCTCATATCAGAAATAGACAAAAATACAAGTCACAGCTTCCTTTGCAGCTTTCCTTTTTTATTATCCTTTCCAGTTGACACAAAAATCAGCATGAAAAATACTTCTGCTGAAGACATTGAAAACTACCAGCAGATATTTATTAATAAAGTTTTCGACTGGGCAGCAAGAAATAACATGATGTTTAACAGTGATAAATTCCAGGTATTCAGGTACGTTAAAAATGAGGACCTTAAACAAAATAGAGGGTACAAAACACAATCAGGTCTGCAATAGTAGGAAAAGGATCACACACAAAGGATCTGGGGATAATGATGTCTAACGACCTAACGTTTAGGGAGAATAACCAAGAAAATATTGCGACAGCTAAAAATTTATAGGATGGATTACGGGAACTTTCAGATCCAAGGATCCCATCACAATGGTTGTACTATTCAAATCACTTGTGCTGTCCTGTCTTGAGTACTACTTGATACTGACTTTCCCTTTCAGAGCGGGAGAGATTGCAGAAATAGAGGGGAATACAAAGAATATATACGGCATAAATAGACACGATAAAGCACCTAAATTATTGGAATCGTCTCAAAGCTCTCCGAATGTACTCACTAGAAATAATAATAATAATAATAATAATCTTTATTTAGGTACGGTACATACATAAAGAGATTTACAAGTTTGTTGGCTTTATAGATAGAGCTAGTACATACAATGCCTAAAGCCACTATTACGTCTCAGAAAGGAGACGAGAGAGAGATATCAAATAAATACACATGGAAAATACTGGAGGGC
>NW_025573668.1:0-25000 GCF_020424385.1 Procambarus clarkii
CTTGACGAAAAACGCAGACTAACCTCACACTTATCTGGTGCCCTCGGGAAGTGGAGATATTTGAGATGTATATATATCTCGAAGTCTCTACTTCTTTTGTAGGGTCTGATGGTGTAGTGGGTTAAAGCGTACTAGTTATGGCAGCTACTGGAAGGTAGTTGTGCTTTCTGGGTTCGAGTCCCACTGGTGGGTGTTGTCCAAAGATTGTTAATCTTCACTTGTGGTTTATGCAAGTATAGGCTTATAGCTGGACACGAGTTCT
The DNA here is from genome assembly GCF_020424385.1 of Procambarus clarkii. Taxonomy (NCBI): domain Eukaryota; kingdom Metazoa; phylum Arthropoda; class Malacostraca; order Decapoda; family Cambaridae; genus Procambarus; species Procambarus clarkii. Next base: position 263 of record NW_025573668.1, read on the forward strand.
CTCACATTGACAGTGGCTTGACGAAAAACGCAGACTAACCTCACACTTATCTGGTGCCCTCGGGAAGTGGAGATATTTGAGATGTATATATATCTCGAAGTCTCTACTTCTTTTGTAGGGTCTGATGGTGTAGTGGGTTAAAGCGTACTAGTTATGGCAGCTACTGGAAGGTAGTTGTGCTTTCTGGGTTCGAGTCCCACTGGTGGGTGTTGTCCAAAGATTGTTAATCTTCACTTGTGGTTTATGCAAGTATAGGCTTATAGCTGGACACGAGTTCTCTCACATTGACAGTGGCTTGACGAAAAACGCAGACTAACCTCACACTTATCTGGTGCCCTCGGGAAGTGGAGATATTTGAGATGTATATATATCTCGAAGTCTCTACTTCTTTTGTAGGGTCTGATGGTGTAGTGGGTTAAAGCGTACTAGTTATGGCAGCTACTGGAAGGTAGTTGTGCTTTCTGGGTTCGAGTCCCACTGGTGGGTGTTGTCCAAAGATTGTTAATCTTCACTTGTGGTTTATGCAAGTATAGGCTTATAGCTGGACACGAGTTCTCTCACATTGACAGTGGCTTGACGAAAAACGCAGACTAACCTCACACTTATCTGGTGCCCTCGGGAAGTGGAGATATTTGAGATGTATATATATCTCGAAGTCTCTACTTCTTTTGTAGGGTCTGATGGTGTAGTGGGTTAAAGCGTACTAGTTATGGCAGCTACTGGAAGGTAGTTGTGCTTTCTGGGTTCGAGTCCCACTGGTGGGTGTTGTCCAAAGATTGTTAATCTTCACTTGTGGTTTATGCAAGTATAGGCTTATAGCTGGACACGAGTTCTCTCACATTGACAGTGGCTTGACGAAAAACGCAGACTAACCTCACACTTATCTGGTGCCCTCGGGAAGTGGAGATATTTGAGATGTATATATATCTCGAAGTCTCTACTTCTTTTGTAGGGTCTGATGGTGTAGTGGGTTAAAGCGTACTAGTTATGGCAGCTACTGGAAGGTAGTTGTGCTTTCTGGGTTCGAGTCCCACTGGTGGGTGTTGTCCAAAGATTGTTAATCTTCACTTGTGGTTTATGCAAGTATAGGCTTATAGCTGGACACGAGTTCTCTCACATTGACAGTGGCTTGACGAAAAACGCAGACTAACCTCACACTTATCTGGTGCCCTCGGGAAGTGGAGATATTTGAGATGTATATATATCTCGAAGTCTCTACTTCTTTTGTAGGGTCTGATGGTGTAGTGGGTTAAAGCGTACTAGTTATGGCAGCTACTGGAAGGTAGTTGTGCTTTCTGGGTTCGAGTCCCACTGGTGGGTGTTGTCCAAAGATTGTTAATCTTCACTTGTGGTTTATGCAAGTATAGGCTTATAGCTGGACACGAGTTCTCTCACATTGACAGTGGCTTGACGAAAAACGCAGACTAACCTCACACTTATCTGGTGCCCTCGGGAAGTGGAGATATTTGAGATGTATATATATCTCGAAGTCTCTACTTCTTTTGTAGGGTCTGATGGTGTAGTGGGTTAAAGCGTACTAGTTATGGCAGCTACTGGAAGGTAGTTGTGCTTTCTGGGTTCGAGTCCCACTGGTGGGTGTTGTCCAAAGATTGTTAATCTTCACTTGTGGTTTATGCAAGTATAGGCTTATAGCTGGACACGAGTTCTCTCACATTGACAGTGGCTTGACGAAAAACGCAGACTAACCTCACACTTATCTGGTGCCCTCGGGAAGTGGAGATATTTGAGATGTATATATATCTCGAAGTCTCTACTTCTTTTGTAGGGTCTGATGGTGTAGTGGGTTAAAGCGTACTAGTTATGGCAGCTACTGGAAGGTAGTTGTGCTTTCTGGGTTCGAGTCCCACTGGTGGGTGTTGTCCAAAGATTGTTAATCTTCACTTGTGGTTTATGCAAGTATAGGCTTATAGCTGGACACGAGTTCTCTCACATTGACAGTGGCTTGACGAAAAACGCAGACTAACCTCACACTTATCTGGTGCCCTCGGGAAGTGGAGATATTTGAGATGTATATATATCTCGAAGTCTCTACTTCTTTTGTAGGGTCTGATGGTGTAGTGGGTTAAAGCGTACTAGTTATGGCAGCTACTGGAAGGTAGTTGTGCTTTCTGGGTTCGAGTCCCACTGGTGGGTGTTGTCCAAAGATTGTTAATCTTCACTTGTGGTTTATGCAAGTATAGGCTTATAGCTGGACACGAGTTCTCTCACATTGACAGTGGCTTGACGAAAAACGCAGACTAACCTCACACTTATCTGGTGCCCTCGGGAAGTGGAGATATTTGAGATGTATATATATCTCGAAGTCTCTACTTCTTTTGTAGGGTCTGATGGTGTAGTGGGTTAAAGCGTACTAGTTATGGCAGCTACTGGAAGGTAGTTGTGCTTTCTGGGTTCGAGTCCCACTGGTGGGTGTTGTCCAAAGATTGTTAATCTTCACTTGTGGTTTATGCAAGTATAGGCTTATAGCTGGACACGAGTTCTCTCACATTGACAGTGGCTTGACGAAAAACGCAGACTAACCTCACACTTATCTGGTGCCCTCGGGAAGTGGAGATATTTGAGATGTATATATATCTCGAAGTCTCTACTTCTTTTGTAGGGTCTGATGGTGTAGTGGGTTAAAGCGTACTAGTTATGGCAGCTACTGGAAGGTAGTTGTGCTTTCTGGGTTCGAGTCCCACTGGTGGGTGTTGTCCAAAGATTGTTAATCTTCACTTGTGGTTTATGCAAGTATAGGCTTATAGCTGGACACGAGTTCTCTCACATTGACAGTGGCTTGACGAAAAACGCAGACTAACCTCACACTTATCTGGTGCCCTCGGGAAGTGGAGATATTTGAGATGTATATATATCTCGAAGTCTCTACTTCTTTTGTAGGGTCTGATGGTGTAGTGGGTTAAAGCGTACTAGTTATGGCAGCTACTGGAAGGTAGTTGTGCTTTCTGGGTTCGAGTCCCACTGGTGGGTGTTGTCCAAAGATTGTTAATCTTCACTTGTGGTTTATGCAAGTATAGGCTTATAGCTGGACACGAGTTCTCTCACATTGACAGTGGCTTGACGAAAAACGCAGACTAACCTCACACTTATCTGGTGCCCTCGGGAAGTGGAGATATTTGAGATGTATATATATCTCGAAGTCTCTACTTCTTTTGTAGGGTCTGATGGTGTAGTGGGTTAAAGCGTACTAGTTATGGCAGCTACTGGAAGGTAGTTGTGCTTTCTGGGTTCGAGTCCCACTGGTGGGTGTTGTCCAAAGATTGTTAATCTTCACTTGTGGTTTATGCAAGTATAGGCTTATAGCTGGACACGAGTTCTCTCACATTGACAGTGGCTTGACGAAAAACGCAGACTAACCTCACACTTATCTGGTGCCCTCGGGAAGTGGAGATATTTGAGATGTATATATATCTCGAAGTCTCTACTTCTTTTGTAGGGTCTGATGGTGTAGTGGGTTAAAGCGTACTAGTTATGGCAGCTACTGGAAGGTAGTTGTGCTTTCTGGGTTCGAGTCCCACTGGTGGGTGTTGTCCAAAGATTGTTAATCTTCACTTGTGGTTTATGCAAGTATAGGCTTATAGCTGGACACGAGTTCTCTCACATTGACAGTGGCTTGATGAAAAACGCAGACTAACCTCACACTTATCTGGTGCCCTCGGGAAGTGGAGATATTTGAGATGTATATATATCTCGAAGTCTCTACTTCTTTTGTAGGGTCTGATGGTGTAGTGGGTTAAAGCGTACTAGTTATGGCAGCTACTGGAAGGTAGTTGTGCTTTCTGGGTTCGAGTCCCACTGGTGGGTGTTGTCCAAAGATTGTTAATCTTCACTTGTGGTTTATGCAAGTATAGGCTTATAGCTGGACACGAGTTCTCTCACATTGACAGTGGCTTGACGAAAAACGCAGACTAACCTCACACTTATCTGGTGCCCTCGGGAAGTGGAGATATTTGAGATGTATATATATCTCGAAGTCTCTACTTCTTTTGTAGGGTCTGATGGTGTAGTGGGTTAAAGCGTACTAGTTATGGCAGCTACTGGAAGGTAGTTGTGCTTTCTGGGTTCGAGTCCCACTGGTGGGTGTTGTCCAAAGATTGTTAATCTTCACTTGTGGTTTATGCAAGTATAGGCTTATAGCTGGACACGAGTTCTCTCACATTGACAGTGGCTTGACGAAAAACGCAGACTAACCTCACACTTATCTGGTGCCCTCGGGAAGTGGAGATATTTGAGATGTATATATATCTCGAAGTCTCTACTTCTTTTGTAGGGTCTGATGGTGTAGTGGGTTAAAGCGTACTAGTTATGGCAGCTACTGGAAGGTAGTTGTGCTTTCTGGGTTCGAGTCCCACTGGTGGGTGTTGTCCAAAGATTGTTAATCTTCACTTGTGGTTTATGCAAGTATAGGCTTATAGCTGGACACGAGTTCTCTCACATTGACAGTGGCTTGACGAAAAACGCAGACTAACCTCACACTTATCTGGTGCCCTCGGGAAGTGGAGATATTTGAGATGTATATATATCTCGAAGTCTCTACTTCTTTTGTAGGGTCTGATGGTGTAGTGGGTTAAAGCGTACTAGTTATGGCAGCTACTGGAAGGTAGTTGTGCTTTCTGGGTTCGAGTCCCACTGGTGGGTGTTGTCCAAAGATTGTTAATCTTCACTTGTGGTTTATGCAAGTATAGGCTTATAGCTGGACACGAGTTCTCTCACATTGACAGTGGCTTGACGAAAAACGCAGACTAACCTCACACTTATCTGGTGCCCTCGGGAAGTGGAGATATTTGAGATGTATATATATCTCGAAGTCTCTACTTCTTTTGTAGGGTCTGATGGTGTAGTGGGTTAAAGCGTACTAGTTATGGCAGCTACTGGAAGGTAGTTGTGCTTTCTGGGTTCGAGTCCCACTGGTGGGTGTTGTCCAAAGATTGTTAATCTTCACTTGTGGTTTATGCAAGTATAGGCTTATAGCTGGACACGAGTTCTCTCACATTGACAGTGGCTTGACGAAAAACGCAGACTAACCTCACACTTATCTGGTGCCCTCGGGAAGTGGAGATATTTGAGATGTATATATATCTCGAAGTCTCTACTTCTTTTGTAGGGTCTGATGGTGTAGTGGGTTAAAGCGTACTAGTTATGGCAGCTACTGGAAGGTAGTTGTGCTTTCTGGGTTCGAGTCCCACTGGTGGGTGTTGTCCAAAGATTGTTAATCTTCACTTGTGGTTTATGCAAGTATAGGCTTATAGCTGGACACGAGTTCTCTCACATTGACAGTGGCTTGACGAAAAACGCAGACTAACCTCACACTTATCTGGTGCCCTCGGGAAGTGGAGATATTTGAGATGTATATATATCTCGAAGTCTCTACTTCTTTTGTAGGGTCTGATGGTGTAGTGGGTTAAAGCGTACTAGTTATGGCAGCTACTGGAAGGTAGTTGTGCTTTCTGGGTTCGAGTCCCACTGGTGGGTGTTGTCCAAAGATTGTTAATCTTCACTTGTGGTTTATGCAAGTATAGGCTTATAGCTGGACACGAGTTCTCTCACATTGACAGTGGCTTGACGAAAAACGCAGACTAACCTCACACTTATCTGGTGCCCTCGGGAAGTGGAGATATTTGAGATGTATATATATCTCGAAGTCTCTACTTCTTTTGTAGGGTCTGATGGTGTAGTGGGTTAAAGCGTACTAGTTATGGCAGCTACTGGAAGGTAGTTGTGCTTTCTGGGTTCGAGTCCCACTGGTGGGTGTTGTCCAAAGATTGTTAATCTTCACTTGTGGTTTATGCAAGTATAGGCTTATAGCTGGACACGAGTTCTCTCACATTGACAGTGGCTTGACGAAAAACGCAGACTAACCTCACACTTATCTGGTGCCCTCGGGAAGTGGAGATATTTGAGATGTATATATATGTCGAAGTCTCTACTTCTTTTGTAGGGTCTGATGGTGTAGTGAAATTAGGTAGAAATTGTCTTCAATTGTGATACATTTGGTTAAATTTGGTCTTAGCCATGTTAGGGTTGGGTCTGGTTTTTAGGTAGGATTGATGTATATAAACGCATCTGTATATTGGAAATGGCTCGTTGGACCCTACACTATCACTATGCAATGGTCTCTGGGAATGAAGTATGACATCGACCACTGGATATTGGATACTGGAAATACACATAAAAGTTATATGGAATGGGTGAAACTTGGACAAACTGGGGCTTTGGCTGTGCTATGATAAGGTGAACTATGGTAAAATTTGGTGGAAATTGGATAAAATTGTGGCAAATTAGGTGGAAATTATCTTAAATTGGGGAAAATTTGGTTAAATTTGGCCTTAGCCGTATTGGGTTAGGTCTGCTTTTGGTAGGTTTGATGATATATAAACACATCGGGAACATGGAAATGGCTAGATGAACACTGCACTATTACTATGAAATGGTCTTTGGGAATAGGCTGTGACATTGGGGGCGACCTGATATTGAAGATTCACATTAAATTTAATTGGGATAGGTGAAACTTTTGTCAAATTGGGGCTTTGGTTGTGCTATGAAATGGTAAACTCGGGTAAATTTGGCGGGAATTGGATTAAATTTGAATAAATTGGATCAAATTAGGTGGAAATTGGATTAAATTGGGATAAATTTGGCCTTAGCTGTGTGTTAGGTTAGGTCTGGTTTCGTAGGATTGAAGATATATAAACACATCTGGATATTTGGAAACAGCTGGATGGACACTGCGCTATGAAATGGTCTTGGGAATAGGGCGTGACATAGGGCACCTGGATATTAGATATTGAAAATGCACATTAAATTTATATGGGATAGGTAAAACTTGGGTGAAATGGGCTTTGGCTGTGATATGATTTGGCATATTTTTGCCAAATATATAATGGGGAATTGTCATTAATTGGGATGAAATTAGGTAGATGGCCACAGCACTAACACTATGAAATGGTCTTGGGAATGGGGAATATGTGGTGGCTGGATAATGGGCATTGGAAATGAACGTTATTTTTAGATGAGATAGAGAAAACTCGGGTGAATTGGGCTTTGGCTTGAACAAATCAGGCCTATTCCTGGGGGGTGGGGTGGGGGTTGAATGGGTGGGGGAGGGGGAGGGACAGTATATATATATATATATATATATATATATATATATATATATATATATATATATATATATATATATATATATACTGCATATATATATATATGCCATCTTCAATCTGGTGCCCCTAGGAATCACATGAGACAAGCCCATGACATTACTCTAACAAGAGAAATGTTGAACAAGAATACTTGCATAATAGACAAAACCCAAGATTCAAGATTACAAATTCTTGAGGCAATTCACATATATATATATATATATATATATATATATATATATATATATATATATATATATATATATATATATATATATATTGGGTATTGGAAATGCATTTTTTTTAAATTTAGATGGGATAGGGAAAGTTTAGGGGAGTATATTGGGCTTTTGGTTGTGCTATGACACGGTGAACCCCCCTGAATATAATGCATATTTTAGCTGAAAATAAAAGGGATCTCCCGCATGTAGCGGGGGGAAAAGGGTTCGAGAGCCGCATAATTGATTTGGAAACTGAACCCTACATATTGTTTAGCTATGTAAGTGACAATCTCTTGAAAGCTCGTTACACGATTGTCACTGCTACATACACACACACACACATATATGCACCCTAAGTGATTCAACAAGAGGCCTGCAACGGTCTCTATGCAAGGCATTTTTACGACTATGGGAAGTCTGCAGTTGCTGGTCTCACTCCACAACCGCCTAACTGGAGAGTCATGTGCATCCTGCACATACATACAGTAAGCAAATATTTTGGTTACTTTGCTAAGATTCCTGGCAGCGCATCATTATGAATGAAGTACAAGAGTATTTCTTGGACTCCATTGATGGTGTTATCTCTGAATTCTGCGAATTTCCTTTTCGTATTCCATTATATAATGATGCAAAGTATGCGAATAGTTAAACTTGCTTAATGAATTTGTGTTAGCTTGCTAATGTAATTGTATGGGGTTTGCATAAGTTTGTTGAGAATATAAATGAATGCTAGTTTAGTTCATTTATTATGAATCCCATCATGTGGGGCGGGTAGTGGGAAGGGTTACCACGGTGGGAAATGGACTCTGGTAATGAACCCAACAATTCATTTTTGGCTCAAGCAAGAAAAACAAACAAATAATGGGTAAACGAAATTGCCAAAATTAATTTGTGCAAGTTTGCAAATGTGATTGTAAAGTTTTTTTGCATAAGTTTGAGAATATATAATTGAATGTTAGTTTTAATTCATTTTATTAATGCAGCCCCCCCCCCCCTATTCCAATCTTGCAGGTGGAGGAGGGGGCTAAACCGAGCAGTAGTAACATCTAGAAGTCTGCTGCTTTTATTGGTTGATCCATAGATGTGTACTGGCTCCTCTTGCATCATCATCGCATTAGTAGCAGTTAATAAATTAAACAACTAGCATATGTAAAGAGCTAGTCTAACAATTTATGTTTATTTTTTTTTATTTTTATCAGGCCCACTGCCCTTCTATCCAGCAGACTGCTGCTGGATGGGTTACAATTGAGCCAAAAACAGTTGGTCAGGGCGAGATACGGCCTCATTTTAGAGACATTTACTATAGAAAAAAGCTTGAATGTCGGGGACTGAACGCGGGCCTGCACGAGAGTTGTTCTTGGCACTCAAATGTTTAGAGATTAAAATCTTTATAATTAGAGGGGGGCAACTAAAATACCGCATTATTTAGTGAAATTTTGCAATGTCCAATAGTTTGGACGTTGGGGAACTGAGTCAGGACTTGCACGAAGGTTACTCTGCATCTGGTCCAAATGAGGAAACACGTGGGAGAAAGAGAAGAAGCAAGATTTACTCCCTCGGAAAACCTTAAAAAAAAATTTGTAGGCCAGAGTTTCGAAGACATTGGCAACCTTTTGATACAGAATGAAACTCTTAAACAATAACATATATCTTGAAGAATAAATCTTCCTCTATGAGATATATATTTTTAGTTAGTTTAAAAGTTTGCATTTATTGTAATAATGATGCCTTCCTAACATGGCTCATTAAAATAATTTTTTGTTTATGAAATCGTGTAAGTATTTATGCAATATTTATTATAAAACAATCATAATACGCAGTGGCATATCATTTTTATAAAGAAGCTTTATAAGGTAAATATAATAGCAATGCGAAAATCTTTCTATCTGACGTATTTTTATTTTAAATAAATACACTTGGGCGAAAAACATGTCTATTGCCCGCGTGAGCGACTTGGGTGGGCTCTTGCAGATTCTATGTATTTTAATCTCTAAACATTTGAGTGCCAAGAACAACTCTCGTGCAGGCCCGCATTCAGTTCTCGACGTTCAAGCTTTTGCTATAGTAAATGTCTCTAAAAATGAGGCCGTATCTCGCCCTGACCAACTGTTTTTGGCTCAATTGTAACCCATCCAGCCGCAGTCTGCTGGGCAGGACCCAGTGCAGGTTTGGAAGGCTTTGGAAATTAAAGCACCGTAAGATTGTGAGTGTTCAAGTCTAGGGGGGACTAAGCATTTTTTTTGTGTGAATGTGCAAAGCCCGTGTTTATTTGTGTAAGTTAAAAATTGAGTTTTTGTTTGTGTATAAGAGTTTAGCAATGTGTTTAAGTAAGATTGAGCAGCTGTTTTAAGTTTAGGGGGGACTAAGTATTTTGCACGAATGTGAAAGCCCTGGGTTTATTTGTGTAAGTTAAAAATTGAGTTTTTGTTTGTGTATAAGAGTTTAGCAATGTGTTTAAGTAAGATTGTGCAACTGTTTTAAGTTTAGGGGGGACTTTAGTGCCAGTCGATGCGCTATATGAAGTTATTGGGCCCCCACCACAATAGCTGAAAACTATTATGATGTTAAAAAATGAAATTTAATACAGAATACGAACAGATTCCCCAGTACGTATTAAATTGCTTAAACCACTCAACTACTTTCCTTTATAGTATATTTACGAGTATCAATTTAATGTTTGGAGTGTCAAACCCAACACAATATGACTGAGGCCCCACTATTTAAACTTCTCTTCGTATTCTATGAAATATCATAGGTATTGTTAATGCTTGTAACGTTTATTACAAAAGATAGACATACATTTGATGCTATTTTTCATATTAAAATCTAATTTGAGGCCCGAAAAATATATCTATAAAATCTATAAACAGGTTAGAACCATACAATGCAAGTATGCCTTTTTCACCAGTAATCAACTGAATGCCACAGAAAATGGAATCTTTACTTTAGCTACAGAAAACGGAGCAAAGCCAAGGGGGGATGACTGGAATAAACAGTTTCCAACCTGACTCTTCTCGCACATAAACATGTCTTTCTTGACCTCAGTTCAAATTATATAGAGTACTGAAAGCTCATTTTCCATAGCAAATATACTAAGGAACTCATTTTACGACTAGATCGCAAACTAGGACCCCTCATTCAGATTCAAAACACGAGAATTATTGACTGAACATTTCCCCACTATCAAGCACACAGGACTCTTTAAAGCTATCTTAACTTCTTTAAAACCCCAATATGACCCATCTCACATGCAGATCCTGTTCTATGACTCGCCCTTCATGTCAATGTATCCCCACAGTATCATGCAAATTCAAGATAAGGCTTACTACACCTATTTCCAACTTGGTCTTTGTAAGGAATCTTGACCCCTCCTTGTATGCTTGACCCCCACTGGGGTTATCCACCTCTGACCATTACAGAAAATGGAGCTGTGCCCAAGGGCTCCCTATACTATTCAGTCATAGCCTCATTAAAGTACTCCAAAAACTTCTATATTCGCTTTCAACTGTGTTTCTTGGTTTGAATCTATTGAACATTCACCCTCTGATCCATTCAAAAGTAAGGGCCCCCAAATTGATACCGTAATACTCTCGTAACACCCCCGGGACAAATCGTGCATTTTGCTCATGCCATTAAAATACTCCAAAAACGTTTATACACCTTTCACCAGTGTATTGTTTTGGTTTCCAACTATTGAACATTCATCCTCGGTACCTCTCATAAGTAGAGACCCCCTTCTTGAGGCCCTAGACTCATCTTAAAGCAAAGCGACGAATCGTGCAAGAAAACAGGTTAGGATAGGGCACCAGTTCCTCAGGTATACCCTGGGTGGCGGGCCCCCCGGGACCCCAGGGGGGACCACCACCCCACCACCGCCAGCCAGTCAGGAGCGCGCTGACTGTGCCCTAACCTAACCACCCAAAATAAGAGGGTTGGTCGATCTGGCCCGCCAGGGTCAAGTCGGCATGGAAGTGCCCAACCGTTTCTGAAAATTTTTACCTCAATTCGTCTCCTTTTACACTACTTCCCCCTAGATGTGCTCACCTAGATGTGCTCCCCTAGATGTGCTCCCCTAGATGTGCTTACCTAGATGTGCTCACCTAGTTGTGCTTACCTAGATGTGCTCACCTAGATGTGCTCACCTAGATGTGCTCACCTAGATGTGCTCACCTAGAGGTGCTCACCTAGAGGTGCTCACCTAGATGTGCTCCCCCTAGATGTGCTCACCTAGATGTGCTCACCTAGATGTGCTCACCTGGATGTGGTCACCTACATGTGTTCACCTAGATGTGCTCACCTAGATGTGCTTACCTGGATGTGCTCACCTACATGTGTTCACCTAGATGTGCTCACCTAGATGTGCTCACCTAGATGTGCTCACCTGGATGTGGTCACCTACATGTGTTCACCTAGATGTGCTCACCTAGATGTGCTCACCTGGATGTGGTCACCTACATGTGTTCACCTAGATGTGCTCACCTAGATGTGCTGACCTAGATGTACTCACCTAGATGTGTTCACCTTGATGTGCTCACCTAGATGTGCTCTCCTAGATGTGCTCACCTAGATGTGCTCACATAGATGTGCTCACCTAGATGTGTTCACCTTCATGTGCTCACCTAGATGTGTTCACCTGAATGTGCTCACATAGATGTGTTCACCTTGATGTGCTCACATAGATGTGCTCACCTAGATGTGTTCACCTGGATGTGCTCACCTAGATGTGCTCACCTAGTTGTGCTCACCTAGATGTGCTCACCTAGATGTGCTCACATAGATGTGCTCACATAGATGTGCTCACCTAGATGTGCTCACCTAGATGTGCTCACCTAGATGTGTTCACCTTGATGTGCTCACCTAGATGTGTTCACCTTGATGTGCTCACCTAGATGTGCTCACATAGATGTGCTCACCTGGATGTGCTCACCTAGTTGTGCTCACCTTGATGTGCTCACATAGATGTGCTCACCTAGATGTGCTCACCTAGATGTGTTCACCTTGATGTGCTCACCTAGATGTGCTCACCTAGATGTGCTCACCTAGATGTGCTCACCTTGATGTGCTCACATAGATGTGCTCACCTAGATGTACTCACCTAGATGTGTTCACCTTGATGTGCTCACCTAGATGTGTTCACCTGGATGTGCTCACCTAGATGTGCTCACCTAGTTGTGCTCACCTTGATGTGCTCACCTAGATGTGCTCACCTAGATGTGTTCACCTTGATGTGCTCACCTAGATGTGCTCACCTAGATGTGCTCACATAGATGTGCTCACATAGATGTGCTCACCTAGATGTGCTCACCTAGATGTGTTCACCTGGATGTGCTCACCTAGATGTGCTCACCTAGTTGTGCTCACCTTGATGTGCTCACATAGATGTGCTCACCTAGATGTGCTCACCTAGATGTGTTCACCTAGATGTGCTCACCTAGATGTGCTCACCTAGTTGTGCTCACCTTGATGTGCTCACATAGATGTGCTCACCTAGATGTGCTCACCTAGATGTGTTCACCTGGATGTGCTCACCTAGATGTGCTCACCTAGTTGTGCTCACCTAGATGTGTTCACCTTGATGTGCTCACATAGATGTGCTCACCTAGATGTGCTCACCTAGATGTGTTCACCTTGATGTGCTCACATAGATGTGCTCACATAGATGTGTTCACCTGGATGTGCTCACCTAGATGTGCTCACCTAGTTGTGCTCACCTTGATGTGCTCACATAGATGTGCTCACCTAGATGTGCTCACCTAGATGTGTTCACCTAGATGTGCTCACCTAGATGTGCTCACCTAGATGTGCTCACCTAGATGTGCTCACTAGATGTGCTCACCTAGATGTGCTCACCTGGATGTGCTCACCTAGATGTGCTCACCTAGATGTGCTCACCTAGATGTGCTCACCTAGATGTGCTCACCTAGATGTGCTCACTAGATGTGCTCACCTAGATGTGCTCACCTAGATGTGCTCACCTAGATGTGCTCACCTAGATGTGCTCACCTAGATGTGCTCACCTAGATGTGCTCACCTAGATGTGCTCACCTAGATGTGCTCACCATAGATGTGCTCACCTAGATGTGCTCACCTGTGTGCTCACCTAGATGTGCTCACCTAGATGTGCTCACCTAGATGTGCTCACCTAGATTTGCTTACCTAGATGTGCTCACCTAGATGTGCTCACCTAGATGTGCTCACCTAGATGTGCTCACCTAGATGTGCTCACCTAGATGTGCTCACCTAGATGTGCTCACCTAGATGTGCTCACCTAGATGTGCTCACCTAGATGTGCTCACCTAGATGTGCTCACCTAGATGTGCTCACCTAGATGTGCTCACCTTGATGTTCACCTAGATGTGCTCACCTAGATGTGCTCACCTAGATGTGCTCACCTAGATGTGCTCACCTGGATGTGCTCACCTAGATGTGCTCACCTAGATGTGCTCACCTTGATGTGCTCACCTAGATGTGCTCACCTAGATGTGTTCACCTTGATGTGCTCACCTAGATGTGCTCACCTAGATGTGCTCACATAGATGTGCTCACATAGATGTGCTCACCTAGATGTGCTCACCTAGATGTGTTCACCTGGATGTGCTCACCTAGATGTGCTCACCTAGTTGTGCTCACCTTGATGTGCTCACATAGATGTGCTCACCTAGATGTGCTCACCTAGATGTGTTCACCTAGATGTGCTCACCTAGATGTGCTCACCTAGTTGTGCTCACCTTGATGTGCTCACATAGATGTGCTCACCTAGATGTGCTCACCTAGATGTGTTCACCTGGATGTGCTCACCTAGATGTGCTCACCTAGTTGTGCTCACCTTGATGTGCTCACATAGATGTGCTCACCTAGATGTGCTCACCTAGATGTGTTCACCTTGATGTGCTCACATAGATGTGCTCACATAGATGTGCTCACCTAGATGTGCTCACCTAGATGTGCTCACCTGAATGTGCTCTCCTAGGTGTGTTCACCTTCATGTGCTCACCAGTAAGACACATGGTGGTGATGTACCATGGGAGAGTGTGCCTGTAAGACACATGGTGGTGATGTACCATGGGAGAGTGTGCCTGTAAGACACATGGTGGTGATGTACCATGGGAGAGTGTGCCTGTAAGACACATGGTGGTGATGTACCATGGGAGAGTGTGCCTGTAAGACACATGGTGGTGATGTACCATGGGAGAGTGTGCCTGTAAGACACATGGTGGTGATGTACCATGGGAGAGTGTGCCTGTAAGACACATGGTGGTGATGTACCATGGGAGAGTGTGCCTGTAAGACACAGACATTCACCCATAACGCTATGCGTGCTATTGGCTGTACAAGAATGTAAGAACCCTTGTATACAAAAATAATAAATAAAATACATTAATATATGATAATATATTACTGTATTTTATTATAATTATGTAAAATATTATAATTCCTATTGTTTAGCTTTTCAAGTTTTCTCAAGCATTACAGGGGTTACAGTGTGCAGGTGTTTAACATTAGGGGGGGGGGGGGCAGGGTCCATGCAGGCTTCACATACAGCTGTAATTAGGTCAGTTTCAGTCTCATCTGTCCTGCACCTCGCAGTGTTCTACAATGTTAAAGATTTTTCTTTTAAACCATTTCATATATTATTGGGCCCCAGAGACATCATCTGATGTCATCGGACTTTCATGCCCGAAACGCTTAGCGTAATAGTGGCTTTAGGCATTGTATGTACTAGCTCTACCTATAAGTTAACCATTCTTTGTAAAAATTTATTGTATGTATGTACCTTACCTTAATAAACATTTTATTTTTTTTTTTATCTATAACTTTTGTTACTCCTCTGCATGAACCTTTTTTTCTAATTTCACCCAAAAAATCATAAAACTTTTTCCTTGAAAGATTATTGGCAACTTTTGATCCCACAATATTATCTTTCTCTTTCTTAATCCTCTTTCTTGATGATATTGAGCCCTGGTGCCACACCTGAGCTGGGGCCACCAACCATCTCTGGGGCACCCTGCTTCTTTACGTGGGTAATGCCAGAAGGTCTGGGCCCCCCCCCCCCCTGCACCCTTCTATAGATTATGCCAAAAGGTTTAGGGCCCTGCTGCCTCTTTCCGTAGGTCGTGCCAAAACGTCTGCATTACTATGCATCTTTCTGTAGGTTATGCCAAAAGGTAGATCTATTTTGAATTTCCCCTAACATGATTATTCCAACCTGGCATACTACTTCTTTAATTGCTTATAAGATAAATACTGTCTTCCCCTGCCCTATCTAGCACTGAAACGACTGATGTGAAAAAGTCCTTGAGATTGTTCTGATGCAAATTGCACTGAATAATATTGCAAGCAATTGCATCACTTGTGATTTGAGTATTCGTTAAGCAGGCATTTAAACTTATCCAGGTCAGCAAGAGTGGCCTTCCTCCGTTTAGGTGTGTTCTAGGGAGGTTTATGTTTTCTTTGGCAGCAGCAACTTGTGAGTGAGGTATATTGGAGGTGGCCATGGCAGGATGATACCAGGACAGGTTGTCATCACTGACAGCCTTATACTTAAAGGTGTGACCAGTTATATCATCAATAAGAAAATGATCAATATGAGACCTTCCATTCCTATCTCATGACATAAAGCTATAGTAATAGTAAATAAATCATTAATAGCAGGATTATGTAAATTTTCAGCATCCATGAAAGCATTAAACAAATTTAAGTATACATCTTGGTGGGTAAAATCAGTGTTAAAAATCACCTACCACCCCATGAGTTCAGCATTATGATACAAATTACTCAACTGATACATTTCTGATCATATATTTCCATACTCATCTGCACAGTTGATAGTGCTTGTGGAAACCATGCATATACACACACACATAATCAAATACTGCTGAGCACCTTTCAGGCCCCTGAGCAAAGGGGCCTGACATCTGAGTGGACAGCACATCGGATTCGTAGACCTGAGGTTCTGGGTTCGATCCTTGGTGGAGACGAAAACAAATGGGCAGAGTTTCTTTCATCCTGATGCGTCTGTTCACCTAGCACTAAATATGTACCTGAGAGATAGACAGCTGCTACAGGCTGCTTCCTTGGGATTGTGTAACAAAAAGGAGGCCTGGTCGAGGACCGGGCCGTGGGGGATGATGAGCCCCGAAATCATCTCCAGATAACTATAGGACACAAGTATAGCAGGAGTGAGCCCTGATACAATATTGACAACCTCAACTTTACATTGCATATTGTTATGCCCAGGATAACAGCAGCACCATAGGGTCTTCCAGGACCTGACCAGTCAATAGACATGTCAATACTGGCAGTGGAAAAAGAACTATCAATAAATTTGAAGTGGTTTTGAAATTCATAAGATGTAAGCCAGTGTTCTTGCAAAACAATAATATTTTGCACATACCAAAATGCTTTTAACGTTCATATATTCAGGGTTTGTTATTTCTCTAATTACCTTAATAACCGGGAATTATAACTTTACAAATACTGAAGCATTGTCATGGGGGTAAATAAACCATATTACGTGAAGATCATTTATGTGCTAATTAAAACAACACTTATAGTAAGAGGACAGTAAATTGGAATGTTGAGACAATTGTCAAGTAATAATAATATAATAATTAACAGGTTTTAAGAGCCATCTATTGCACATTATTCTATCTATAAATAATCTGAACTAATAAAAGAGCCTAAATAAATAATAATTAAACATCATTCACATCCATCAAGACAAGAAATTAAACGACCAATCAAAACCATATAGGTTACTCCTACACCTCATAATACAGGCCAATAATGATCATAAATATACTTATCAATTAAACAATATTCAAACTAAGGACTTTATATGAAATTTTGTAAATCAATAATTTAAAAGCAGACATCCTTTTATATTAATAAATTGTCAGATTAAGGCATTTGTAAACAAATAAAACAAATAATAGTAATTAAGCCTTCGATGAAATACTCCGCATTATAATACAAATTCTGGAGTCACTCATATAAATGCAAAGTTTTGGTTTATAAAATACCAGATATAAGATAATACAAATATCAGAATCAGGCTAATATTATTGCCAGATTCATATACAGTACTGTATATATATATATATATATATATATATATATATATATATATATATATATATATATATATATATATATATATATATATATATATATATATATATATATATATATATATATATATATATATATATATATATATATATATATATATATATATATATATATATATATATATATATATATATATATATATATATATATATATATATATATATATATATATATATATATACAGTATCCACTCAATTTAACGGCCTCTTTTATACCGATCTGCTGGTATTAATGACCGGTTTGGGAGCCCAGTAGCTAGAGCCTGCTATACCGGTCTGCGGTCGATATTACCGACAGTCGGTATTGGGTTTGTTGTGGCATCAGCGTCCCCTCACATGGCGACCAGGCCGCCACCGACCTGGATCGTCCAGAGTCATATATTACATCTTAATTTTCTTTTAAAATGATTCACTTTAATGAAGAAAATTGTAAATTATTATTAATAAAATATTTTGAAACAGTTTTTATTAAGCAAAAGTCTTTCTTTTCTTATTAAATACCTTTTATAGTATGTATAGGCACTAGGTATTTTTTTTCCCACGGACCTAGTATGTACTCCGCGGGCCATGTGTTCCCATTGTTTACCGTGAACTCGCGCGGCTAGCTTCAATTGTGAAGGATATTACTGTACTGTAATTGTGATCTTTTTAATTTACAAAATGCCAAAAGTTACCCAAAGGAAGCGCCTGACGGTTGCACAGAAGCTGGAGTTAATTAAGAAACTTGATAAAGGATATTCTCATGCACGAGCAGCAGCAGAGTTTAACATTTAACATAATTGTCAATAGTGAAGTAGAATTAGAACTCATGTGAATTAGTAGTAAGGCTAGCTGTTGTGTGAAGTGAGTGCCTGAAAATAAGTGTACTGTACATACAGTATGTACCCTGTATACAATATAAACAATATAAAACAAGCGCTGCAGAGGATGACGTAATCATCACAGCTTCGTAATCTTCAGCTTCATTAAAAGTAAGTCAATTTACCAATTTTATTATAGTATTACGAGATATTAATTGTTTTTTTCAACAAAAGCTACATATTAGTCTCTGCAAATGTATATTCTATCGTCAGCAGAGAAAAGGTGAGCTCAAAATATTTTGTCTTGGCTAGCTCTCAGTGACAAGGCTCGATCGCCATTGTTATGGCATGGCCGCCACAGCCTGTGTCGTAACATTAAAAGTAAGGCAATTTACCAATTTTATTATAGTATTACAAGATATTAATTGTTTTTTTTCAACAAAAGCTACATATTAGTCTCTGCAAATGTATATTCTATCGTCAGCAGAGAAAAGGTGAGCTCAAAATATTTCGTCTTGGCTAGCTCTCAGTGACAAGGCTCGATCGCCATTGTTATGGCATGGCCGCCACAGCCTGTGTCGTAACATTAAAAGTAAGGCAATTTACCAATTTTATTATAGTATTACAAGATATTAATTGTTTTTTTTCAACAAAAGCTACATATTAGTCTCTGCAAATGTATATTCTATCGTCAGCAGAGAAAAGGTGAGCTCAAAATATTTCGTCTTGGCTAGCTCTCAGTGACAAGGCTCGATCGCCATTGTTATGGCATGGCCGCCACAGCCTGTGTCGTAACATTAAAAATACATTACCTGCACTGTTCAGGGTAAATCAAAACACATCTCTAAAATTTTATTAAGACAATATTAACTCACTGATTGATACATGAAATATTTTTCAATACAAAGGAATGAATCAATTTTTTCCCACCCATCTGGACTTGATCAGAGCGTGTTCACACATCATCCATGCAGCAGCCAGCAACTGGCTTAATCGTCGGCCGTGCACTAAATTGGAATGCAATTACACAATGAACTTTATTTAATTTTAGTTATACAGTATAAAATATATCCTACCTGAATGTTACTTGAAAAATTACCCGACCCGACTTAATTCGGAAATAACGGAGCTCCGTAAATAACGACTAGGGCTCAGCCCCATATAGGCTGTTAAATTGAGTGGATACTAAATATATATATATATATATATGTCGTACCTAGTAGCCAGAACGCACTTCTCAGCCTACTATGCAAGGCCCGATTTGCCTAATATGCCAAGTTTTCATTATTTAATTGTTTTTCGACTACCAAACCTACCTAACCTAACCTAACCTAACTTTCTCGGCCACCTAACCTAACCTAACCTACAAAGATAGGTTAGGTTAGGTTAGGTAGGGTTGGTTAGGTTCGGTCATATATCTACGTTAATTTTAACTCCAATAAAAAAAAATTACCTCATACATAATGAAATGGGTAGCTTTATCATTTCATAAGAAAAAAATTAGAGAAAATATATTAATTCAGGAAAACTTGGCTTATTAGGCAAATCAGGCCTTGCATAGTAGGCTGAGAAGTGCGTTCTGGCTACTAGGTACTACATATATATATATATATATATATATATATATATATATATATATATATATATATATATATATATATATGACAATGTCAGACCACGGAGGAAAAATGAAACAGGAATTTCCTTAAGTACTTTCGTATATTAATACATCTTCAGAAGGAGTGGATTATGTAAATTTTCAGCTTTCATGAATGCATTAAACAAACATCACTCCTTCTGAAGATGTATTAATATACAAAAGTACTTATGGAAATTCCTGTTTCATTTTTCCTCCGTGGTCTGACATTGTCACATTTTTAATCACGTGTTTATTTTCGTGATATACACTATATATATATATGTCGTACCTAGTAGCCAGAACGCACTTCTCAGCCTACTATGCAAGGCCCGATTTGCCTAATAAGCAAAGTTTTCATGAATTAATTGTTTTTCGACTACCTAACCTAACTTTTACGGCTACCTAACCTAACCTAACTTATAAAGATAGGTTAGGTTAGGTAGGGTTGGTTAGGTTCGGTCATATATCTACGTTAATTTTAATTCCAATAAAAAAAATTGACCTCATGCATATTGAAATGGGTAGCTTTATCATTTCATAAGAAAAAAAATAGAGAAAATATATTAATTCAGGAAAACTTGGCTTATTAGGCAAATTGGGCCTTGCATAGTAGGCTGAGAAGTGAGTTCTGGCTACTAGGTACGACATATATATATATATATATATATATATATATATATATATATATATATATATATATATATATATATATATATATATATATATATATATATATATATATATATATGTCGTACCTAGTAGCCAGAACGCACTTCTCAGCCTACTATGCAAGGCCCGATTTGCCTAATAAGCCAAGTTTTCATGAATTAATTGTTTTTCGACTACCTAACCTTCCTAACCTAACCTAACTTTTTAAGCTACCTTACCTAACCTAACCTATAAAGATAGGTTAGGTTAGGTTAGGTAGGGTTGGTTAGGTTCGGTCATATATCTACGTTAATTTTAACTCCAATAAAAAAAAATTGACCTCATACATAATGAAATGGGTAGCTTTATCATTTCACAAGAAAAAAATTAGAGAAAATACATTAATTCACTAAAACTTGGCTTGTTAGGCAAATCGGGCCTTGCATAGTAGGCTGAGAAGTGCGTTCTGGCTACTAGGTATGACATATATATATATATATATATATATATATATATATATATATATATATATATATATATATATATATATATATATATATGTCGTACCTAGTAGCCAGAACGCACTTTTCAGCCTACTATGCAAGGCCTGATTTGCCTAATAAGCCAAGTTTCATGAATTAATATATTTTCTCAATTTTTTTTCTTATGAAATGATAAAGCTACCCATTTCATTATGTATGAGTCAATTTTTTTTTATTGGAGTTAAAATTAACGTAGATATATGACCGAACCTAACCAACCCTACCTAACCTAACCTATCTCTATAGGTTAGGTTTGGTTAGGTAGCCGAAAAAGTTAGGTTAGGTTAGGTTAGGTAGGTTAGGTAGTCGGAAAACAATTAATTCATGAAAACTTGGCTTATTAGGCAAATCGGGCCTTGCATAGTAGGCTGAGAAGTGCGTTCTGGCTACTAGGTACGACATATATATATATATATATATATGTGTGTGTGTGTGTGTGTGTGTGTGTGTGTGTGTGTGTGTGTGTGTGTGTGTGTGTGTGTGTGTATGTGTGTGTGTGTGGAAAAACCACAAAGAAATGGGGAAGAGAGATGAACGTTTCGGCCTGTTAAAGGCGTTGTCAACACCAGAGTGACTAGAGAAAGAGAGAGAGAGGATACAGGCCAACACCTGGAACCTGACCAACCCATCTCTAGGTAAAGAATTACCAGAAACAGGAATAGCTTAGCTTAGAATGGTCAAAGAGGATTAAGCGGTCAGAGAATAAGGATGAAGATTAAAGAAAAGCCTCATGAACACACAATAAATGAATAAAAAATTGTAATGAGACATTGTAAGCCTCCCTTTCAGAGTTTTTCTTAAACTGTTGTGAAATATTGTAACTTAAAACTGGGTCAAGTTTGTACATACCAGTACTAACATTGAGAAGATTTGGACATTGACTAATTAGCGCAGATTCAATTAAATTCCATTCCACAAAGCCATTGCAATTGGCAATGCTTTTCGCCCCATCCCAATTAATAGTGTGATCACACAAACTTGTATGTAGATACAGTACAAAGCATTAGACGTTTGGGCAGTTCTTATACTATAAGCATATAATGTAACGGTTCTATTGTTACGTAAAGTATGGTGACAAATAAACACAGACACTAAGATACTATATATATATTTGGTCGAATATACAGAAGTACACCGGTGATACTTTGGTGTGAGTTGAGCGCACTGAGCGTCGGTACAGTATCTCGCAAGTGTCTGCTCTAGACCACACTTGAAAGTAGACTGGCCAATGTTCGCTACACCGCTGCTTATATGCTCAGGCAACACCTCACCGTGTTGCCCAGGCAACGCCTCACCTCATTCATCTCCAAAGGTTGACAGGAATATTAACAATGCATTTGGAGCGAGTATATTATTGGGATAATCTACTCGCTACAGAACTCCCCCTCCCAGGGGATGAAAGGAAAAATACTTGATCAAGGAACTTAGCTGGTCGGCGAATTGTACGCCCTGCTCGCGTTATATAACCATCAAAGTTAACTTCCTCCTCTTCGCTGATGTCATCTAACTGGGGTCGTAGGGTGGGAGGTCGCACAGGATCAGGTTGTGGTGCGGCTGGTAACTGGGGTTGTAGGGTGAGAGGTCGTACAGGATCGTCCGTTGTCGTAGGTGGCGGTGCTGCTGGTAACTGTGGTCGAAAAGTGAACTGCGTAGTCGGCGGATGTGTCTCTGGAGGGATGTCTGGGGCAGCGTCACAGTGTGCTGGTTTAAGGCGATCGATGGAGATGTTTACCCGCTGTCCTCGGCGTTCAATGGTGAAGAACTTCGGTGTTTGAGAAACCACTTTAAATGGTCCTTTGTAAGGTGACTGTAGAGGGCGTCGAACAGCATCGACTCTTACAAACACGTGTTCAGTTGTGTGGAGCTCATGAGGCACATATGTAGCACGAGTTGTCGGTTGGCGTGGGATGTAGGCCGAATGTTTGTCATGGCCGCCCGTAATTTCTGGACAAAAGTGGGGTCTGGGGGTGTGATAAGTGGTGTTGGGGTTAAGAATTCGCCCGGAAGCCGCAGGCTAGATCCGTATACTAAGTCTGCTGCCGAGAATCCACTGCCCTCCTTCGTGGCCGAACGGATGCCAAGCAAGACTAATGGAAGGTTGTCGATCCAATCATCAGGGCGTGCTTGAGCTCTTAGGGCAGCTTTTAGTTGTCTATGAAAGCGTTCTACCATTCCGTTCGACTCAGGGTGGTATGCTGTGGTTCGGTTATGTGTGGTGCCGAGGAATTCCATAAGTTCCTTCCATAGATATGATTCGAACTGTCGTCCTTGGTCGGTGATGATGACAGAGGGGCTGCCAAAACGGGCAACCCATCCAGAGAGGAAAGCCTGGACCACTGACTCAGCTGAGATGTTGATTAATGGGATTGCTTCCGGCCATCTGGAGAATCGATCGATGCAGGTGAGTAGATAAGAATATCCTCTTGCCGACGGTAATGGTCCAACGATGTCTACATGCACCACCTCGAAACGGTCAGAAGGTAACGGAAACTGTTGAAGAGGGCTCTTTGTGTGACGATGTGTTTTCGCTCGCTGGCACTGGAGACATGAGCGCGTCCATCGTCGAACATCGGCATTGATTCCTGGCCATACAACACGCTCCGTTAGTAGTTTCTGGGAAGCACGTACTCCTGGGTGTGCTAGGGAGTGAAATACTGAGAACGTTTTCCAGCGAAACTGGGCAGGAATGTAGGGCCTAAGTGCTCCCGTCCGTGAGGTGTCACAGATTATCCTTCCGCCACCTTCCATGGGAATCTCGATGAACCGGAGAGCTGTGTCAGATGTTCGTAATCGCTGCAGATCAGGGTCTTCCCGTTGGGCCTTACTGATTACACAATAGTCCACCTGAGCTGGGTTTGTCACGACGTGGTTTGTGGTGGGTCGAGACAGTGCATCGGCTATGACATTATTAGTTCCTTTGACATGACGGATATCCGAGGTAAATTGGGAAATAAATCCCAGGTGGTTGGCTACTCGAGGAGAGTGAGCATCACCCTTGGCCGCCAGCGCATAAGTGAGAGGTTTGTGGTCTGTGAGGATGTGGAAGTTCCGCCCCTCGAGAAAGTGCCGGAAATGTTGTATGGCTGAGTAGATGGCGAGCAGTTCCCTATCAAAAGTGCTGTACTTCTCTTCAGTGGGTGACAGGCGCGCTGAAAAGAATACAATTGGGCGCCATTCTCCTTCAACGAGCTGTTGTAGTACAGCACCAATTGCTGTGTTTGAAGCGTCGGTAGATAGATTGGTGGGAGCGTCAGACACTGGGTGTGCGAGCAAGGTGAATTCCGCCAGCTTGTGTTTTATGTCGGTGAATGCTGTCTCTGCCTGGGGAGTCCACTCCAATGGAAGACGGGACGTGAGTTTTTTTAGTTTGCTTGCTGTGGACCGCAGCCACCTGTCATGGAACGTTGCCAACACCCTTGGCACAGCTATGATTTTCATCGCGATCATCTCTGCATTTTCATCTACTACGGCTTGCTGCTCCACGATCACTACTCACTCATCTGGCAGCTTCATCAGTAACTACATAATGTGGGATCTACAGCCTGTCCTGCCGACTCTCCGTCGCTGCCAGGGCACTGCTTGTTCTACAGGGGCGCCCACG
>NW_025573668.1:27500-57576 GCF_020424385.1 Procambarus clarkii
AATGTCTCTAACATCCTTAAACCAATACTATTTGCTGGCGATACTTCCCTCATCTATTCAAACTCCAATGCAACACACAATAAGTAATATTGTAAACAACAAATTGAAACAAACTGGATGTGGTTGGATGTCAACCAACAAACTAAACATAGAGAATACCTATTACATTGTATTTGGAAGTAAATTATCAAATGAAATTCACCTTCAAATAGATAATGTCAACATTACCATTAAAAAGATGAAAAAGTTCCTTGGCTTATACATAAACAAGAAACTAAATTTGAACACTCACATACAGTACACAGGCAAAGTCTCAAACTGTTGGTATATTCTCAAAAATCACATATTATATTCCCCATTCTTCTATCCTTTCACTATACTATTCCATAAGCTATCCCTGTTTAACATAATGTATATGTATATATACATATATATATAATGATAATGCTATAGATGATAATGTTTTTTTGAGAAACGTACATAGAAAATGGGTTACAAGCACAATGTTGGATGTCTAGATAAAGCAAGAATATACTATGCCTAAAGCCACTAATATGCACAGTGTTTCAGACATGCTGTGGATAAACACTTAAAATTAATTGCTAAAAATAATTGAGATGAAAAGCAAAAGTTGAACAAAAGTAGAAAAAATAAAAAGAATGACAATAATTACATGTTGAACGGAACAGCAATACTGCAACAGAACAGCCGATGGTAATTTTAACTAAATAAACATGGTAACTTTTTTTGTTTACTTGGCATATAGCAGTATTACAAGTTCAGTCATTATTCATTATTGTTTAATAATAGCAAGACATAGGTTGACAATCAGTAGGTAAGGCATTTACATGGCATTTATTAGGTAGTACTTAGTTTCTCTCTTAACACTTTCGCGCACCCCGCGCGCCACCCCTCGACAGGGCGATATGGGCCCCAGCGTGTCACGGAAGCGCGCGTCAATTCCGAAAAGTGTATACTCTCTTCAACTTTGTCACCTCAATTTTCGTTCTACGAGATTAAATTTGGTATCATTGTGTTCGCAATAAAATTCTCTACAGCACTAAATGCATATAAACTCCAAAAGTCCGGCTAATTACCCGCAGCAAGCAGAGAAAGTGCGAATGAGTTACCCGGGAGCGCGCAAATGTTTTCACTATTTTCACTCTGGTCACCTCAATTTTCGTCCTAGGTCTTTCATTTTGGTCTCAATGGGTTCGTAATAGAATTCTCTAGAGGAATATTAGCATATAAAATAAAAAACCTGGTCACGCTCCAACCGCCGACGAGTTGAAGACGGGCCACGCGTTAGCCGTGAGTGAGCGCTCAGACGCCTTCCCGCTACACTCCCAATTCCCGCCCACATATGTTTAGTATTATTTCCTGGTGGTAATCTCAATTTTCGTGTTACAGCGCTCATTTAGGTATGAAAATGTTCCTAATAGAATTCTTCAGATGGATATGTGCATATAAGGGCCAATTGAAGAACAACATTGCCTGTACAATACGGGAAAGTATGAAAAAAAAAAAATAAATAAATAATAAAAAAATTTGCACTTACCACCTCAGTGTTGTGTGTTGAACATGACATGGGTTGAACATTTGTTTTATCCACTCCACCTGCTCCTGGAAAACGTTTCCTGCAGGGTCAACCCATGTTTTGTATAGGTGGAGTGGATGGTGGGAGTTAGTCTCACATGCTTGTACTTCTCCTGTACACTACTCAGCTTCTGCTTTTCACGCCTTTCTTTCGCAATTTTCTTCCTGGAAGGGCCTTGTTCATGATCACTATCCATCGTGGAGTAAGCGTAGATAGTTTCTGAAGCCGCAGTAAGAAATATAGCCACGGAAAATAGCCGAAATGTTCACACGTTTGAGACGCGAGGGGAGGCGACACCGGTCACAACAGTGGAGCGAAAACAATGGGCCGACGGCGTGTGCCGCGCCGCCTGCGGGCCACTAGGCGCAACAAAGAAAATGGGAAGACATCGGCGCGCATTTTAAAACCAGTCCCCAAAAAATCGGATAAAAACCTGATTTTTGGCGAATTTTTAAAGTGGATGACGCAATGCTGCGTCATCCCCGGCATTACCGCCAGTAAACGGATGACGCAATGCTGCGTCATCCCCGAGCGAAAGTGTTAAGTCTTGAGTAATTAGAGATCATAGATAATTTAGGGAGAACCCCAGGCAATGATACCAAAATTGTGATAAGGAAAGACGAGAGGCCAATAAAGCTTAACCAAGGTAGAGGGTGACGTACATAATATCTGATTTAGAAAAGAATGCCAGGTGATTTTAAAATATTTTTTAGCTATAATTTGTATGACACTGGAATTTCAGCTTTTTTATCAATGAGAACATCATGGAATTTATCATCTACTTTATTACCAATCTGGATATTGCCAATTCTTAGGATTGGAGAAAATGAGGGTTGTGTAAACAGCCAATAAAACTGGCTTGAGGTATTGAGAGGTATTCGGAATGTCATTAATGTAGATGAGAAAGAGTATGCAAGTAATTATCAAAAGAGGGCACCAAGCCCGGAAGGCTACGAAGCACCATCAACTGTGTGGAATATAAAAAAAATGGTATATATCACTAAGGATGCCAATTCGAAAACAAAGTGCATAAGGCAGACAATATCAAAGGTATCTGATTCCTCAAGGATTCTATCGAGGAACAAGTGACCACGAGGGACAGTCAGGAAACAAGACACACACGCCTCCTGGAAGTCAGGACATTCAACAAGGATATGCACGACCGTAAGAGGGACAATGCAGTTTGGAAAATAAAGAGCAGGGCGGCGCTCCATTAAGTGCCTATGAATTTGTAACGGTTCTATTGTTACGTAAAGTATGGTGACAAATAAACACAGACACTAAGATACTATATATATGTTTGGTCGAATATACAGAAGTACACAGGTGATACGTTGGTGTGAGTTGAGCGCACTGAGCGTTGGTACAGTATCTCGCAAGTGTCTGCTCTAGACCACACTTGAAAGTAGACTCTGGTTTAATGTTTGCTATCCTGCTGCTTATATGCCCGGGCAACTCCTCACCGTATTGCCCGGGCAACGCCTCACCTCATTCATCTCCAAAGGTTGACAGGAATATTAACAATGCATTTGGAGCGAGTATATTATTGGATAATCTACTCGCTACAGAACTCCCCCTCCCAGGGGATGAAAGGAAAAATACTTGATCAAGGAACTTAGCTGGTCAGTGAATTGTACGCCCTGCTCGCGTTACATAACCATCAAAGTTAACTTCCTCCTCTTCGCTGATGTCATCTAACTGGGGTCGTAGGGTGGGAGGTCGCACAGGATCGTCCGTCGTCGTAGGATCAGGTTGTGGTGCGGCTGGTAACTGGGGTTGTAGGGTGGGAGGTCGTACAGGATCGTCCGTAGTCGTAGGTGGCGGTGCTGCTGGTAACTGTGGTCGAAAAGTGAACTGCGTAGTCGGCGGATGTGTCTCTGGATTTAGCAGTGTTGAGACGAAGCCTGGAGCAGAGCAGAGAGCTGAGTGAGGCCGGAGTCGTGGAGCTCTATGTGGGAGAGCGTGGCGGCTCGATTGAGAATTGTGAGTGTCTAAACTCGGGGAGCGAGAGCGTGGCGGGTCGATTGAGAATTGTGAGTGTCTAAACTCGGGGAGCGAGAGCGTGGCGGCTCGATGCGGTCGTAGTCTGCTGTCTGCTCTGTGTCGAAGCTGTAGCGTCTTGGGTTGATTAGGACTGTACACGCCAAGTACTACATTGTTGACTGTGGAAATTGTAGTCTGGTACCAAAAGATGTAGGCAGTGTGTGGACAAGCTCGGTGTAGCAGGAGAGAAGAATGTGCATAATTGTTGCGTCCTTGGGTCGCTGGTGGAGCATTTAGATCCGGGGCGGATGGGCTCGGGCACCAGGACATTAGGAGGTAATGTAGGCACGTAGTTAGGACAACGAGGTAATCACTGCTAGAGCTGAATTGTCCTGGAGGCGACGAAGAGTCGGAAACGCAAGCTGTAAGTCCTGTACTGCGCAAAGTGCTTGAGTCGGCAGAGTATCAGAATGCAGGGAACGTGTAGATGAATCTGACGAAAGAGCAGCTTTCGTGGGCGCCCCTGTAGAACAAGCAGTGCCCTGGCAGCGATGGAGAGTCGGCAGGGCAGACTGTAGATCCCACATTATGTAGTTACTGATGAAGCTGCCAGATGAGTGAGTAGTGATCGTGGAGCAGCAAGCCGTAGTAGATGAAAATGCAGAGACGATCGCGATGAAAATCATAGCTATGGCAAGGGTGTTGGCAACGTTCCATGACAGGTGGCTGCGGTCCACAGCAAGCAGCAGCAGTGGAGGTCCAGTGAGAGTCCATGTTGTAGTCCATCGTGGCTGGGTATCGTCGAAACTCTCCGGGGTCACCAAATCAGAAGGCTGGGTGTTCGTGTCACTCCGGGGTCACCAATGTAACGGTTCTATTGTTACGTAAAGTATGGTGACAAATAAACACAGACACTAAGATACTATATATATATTTGGTCGAATATACAGAAGTACACAGGTGATACGTTGGTGTGAGTTGAGCGCACTGAGCGTTGGTACAGTATCTCGCAAGTGTCTGCTCTAGACCACACTTGAAAGTAGACTCTGGTTTAATGTTTGCTATCCTGCTGCTTATATGCCCGGGCAACTCCTCACCGTATTGCCCGGGCAACGCCTCACCTCATTCATCTCCAAAGGTTGACAGGAATATTAACAATGCATTTGGAGCGAGTATATTATTGGATAATCTACTCGCTACAAATTAAACATTATGGCTAATACGTAATCTCATCAGAGCCATTTCTCACCACCAATTATGGTGATGGGAGGAGGGCCATGGGGACACACTACCTTCAAGAGTATGCAGTTTGTCACCAACAATCCTGCCAATGGGTAAGGATGGAGGAATGAATAACTGGGTAGAAGTCAGAATAAGGAACACCTTTAAGGGAGATGGGGGCAAGTGTAGATAGCCTCCTTAGTGACAGAGTCCGCACGCTCATTTAAGGACACACAAATATGGCTGGGAAACCGGCAAAATTCCACTGTCTTAAATCTATTGGAGATAAGAAACAGCCAATGTTGAATTTCGACTACAACCGAATGAACTGGATTAAAGGGCTCCAGAGCCATGAGGGCACTGTGAGAGTCAACTACAACAATAAAGGAAAATTGACAGCAAGAAAGCTGTTGACAAAGAGCATACAAAATAGCACAAAGTTCTGCTGTGGAGATGCTAGTCTCTGGATGCAGGCGACACATAGGTGTGGTCAGGAAAAACATCAGAGCAGGCTACACCACCTGCAGACTTTGACCCCATCTGTGAAGACGGAAATGGAGCGGAAGTGTGAAGAAAAGTGTGCAAGGAAAAGTACGACATAAGCGAGAGTGAGGAGGGTGTTGTAGGGACTGTGCAATGTAGCAAAGACAGTAGCGATCATGGCGATCCTGTAGATACAGTATGCCTGTTTCATCATACCGGCTTAGGGTAGGAGTCAAATGCAAGGCACCAGAGCTGAGGCATAACCCATTATGGTGCAGAGCATCAAGACAGCATAGAGTAGAAGGAGAGGCAGACGAGTAAGCAAGACAACCATACTTGAGTTTAGACAGCACGAAGGTGGAGCGTGCTCGTATCAGCTCCCAAGGAAGTGTAACTTACCTTAAATAAATTTAGGACCTTAGAGCATCCAACTCAGAGGTTAGAGATATGGAGAGACCAAAACAAACGAGTTTCAAAGATTAACTCCATAAGTTTAGCAAAATCTTTGCACAAAAGGGGATTACCATAAAGCGACAAAGGGGGATGAAGAACGACCTACTTCCGAGTAAAAGTCATCGCAAAAGTTTTAGTTGTAGAGAACTTGATGCCATGATTGGTGTCCCAGGATGACACGGCATCAATCGCAAGTTGAAGCCGCCGTTGAAGGAAAGGCAAGTCATCACCTTGACAGCAATGGGTAAGATTGTCAACATAGAGAGCTGATGAGATTCCAGAGGGAAGGGAGTAAAGAAGACCACTGAGGGCAACCAGGAAAATTAGTAAGTGCTCAGAACACTACTGTGAGGTACACCTTCATATTGCCGTAAAGAGGCAGAATGGTACAAACCATCACTAAAGGAACGATTAGAGCAGAAGCTTCGTAGGAAGAGGAAGAGATTACCATGAATGGAGTTGGGACAAAATATGGTATCTCCAGGTGGTGTCATATGCCTTTTTCAGGTAAAAAAAAGGACAGCAACAACAGAGGTCTTTGCAGCAAAAGCAGTACATATATAGACCATGTTCACCAAGACATCATTCATGACACTTGTAAAAGCCAAATTGAGAAGGTAGGTGGTGGCGATAGTGTTCTAAGAACAACATCATAAGGACATTGAACATACGTTCAAAGAGTTTGCAGACGCAACTCGTGAGGGCAATGGGGCAGATGTCCTTAGCAGCTGTCCCTAGAGACCCTGGTTTCTGAATAGGAAAAACCACCACCTGAAGCCAGTTCTCAGGGACAAATGATGACTGCCAGATAAGGTTAAACAGTTTCAGTATATACTGAAACCATGCATTGAGAGAGGTGACATTCATTAGGAGATGTTTCGCTTTCTGAGCCCGCTGCCATAGAACCACAGAGAGTCAGGGCAGACTGGTGTTCGGAGAGAGAGATCATTATAGAGAAGCTGGAGATGCATGCGAAAATCTATAGGACAAGATTCATGAAGGTGCTTACGAATAAGGAAAGATGAAGGAAGACTAGAACTGGAGCTACCAGTCGAAAAAGGGGAACACAGTTCGGTGGCGACTGACACAGGATCCGCCACAATAGAATCATGGAAGTGAAGGACTGGTGAGACAACTGGAACAAACTTACCCGCAATCTTACGGGTTTTCTTCCAGATCTGGGTAGAGGAATATCAGACGTAATGATGGAGACAAAAGTTTTCCAACTCTCAAGTTTAACCGTACGGACCGCAGTCACCTTATAAAACAAAAGAAAACAGCCGTCTGTCTGCATCAGTCTTTCTTCCAGGCTGCACTCTTACAGAGGACAGTCGAAACACCCAGCATTCCACCTGGGAACGCACTTCCGCATGCCCCTGGAGGTAGAGCAAGGAATAGAGTGGACGGCAGCGTCTAATATGGTGTGATGAAAAAAGGAGTAGGGCTCGACGGTGAGGCAGATAGGAGAGGTCAGAAAGAGTAGCATGTAGAGTGAATAGATTCCAGTCAGCCTTGGCAAACTGCCACCTAGGGAAGGAGAGAGAAGGGTGAAAAGAGAAAAAGGTGACAAGGATGGGGACATGGTCACTGTTATGGAGGTCACAAAGAATCCACCACGTGAAATCTAAATAAAGAGAAGACGAAAAAGAGGGAAGTGGTGATGAAGAAGAGGAACTACAGGAGGGGTAAAAGTCAAAGCATGACAAGAGGCGAGAGGAAGGATGTTGCAAGGACCGCGCAAGATATCAAAGACAGTAGTGATCACGGCGATCCTGGAAAGATAGGAAGGCAGTATCAACATACAAGCTGAGGGCGGGAGTCGAACGAAAGGCACCAGAGCTGAGGCGCAACCCAGTACGGTGCAAAGCATCACGACGACGAAGAGTAGGAGACGAGTAAGCAGGGCAACCATAATCGAGTTTAGACAGGACGAGAGACGAATGTAAAGAGAGGAGTGTGCGGCTATCAGCTCCCCAAGAAGTATGGGACAAAACCTTAAGGATGGTAAGGGTCTTGGAGCATTCAACTCGGAGGTAAGAGATATGAGGCGACCAAGACAAACGAGTGTCAAAGATTAACCCCAAAAGCTTAGTGGACTCCCTGAACACAAGGAGATGACCATAAAGCAAAAGAGGGACAAAGAATGACATGCTTCTGAGCAAAAGTCATAGCACAAGTCTTAGACATAGAGAACTTGAAGCCATGTCAGTGGCCCAAGATGACATGGCATCAATCGCAAGTTGAAGCCACTGTTGAAGGAGAGGCGAATCATCATCCCGACAGCAAAGGGCAAGATGGTCGACATAGAGAGCGAAGAAAACGCCAGAAGGGAGGAAATAAGACCATTGAGGGCAACTAGAAAAAGAGTAGTGCTCAGAACACTACCTTGGGGTACACCCTCATATTGCCTAAAAGGGGCAGAGAGAGTGGCACTAAGCCTAACTCGAAAGAAACGAGAGATAAAGCTTTGGAGGAAGAGAGGGAGATTACCACGAAGGCAAGATGAATGAAGTTGTGACAGAATATGATATCTCCAGGTGGTGTCGTAAGCCTTTTCCAGGTCAAAGAAGACGGCAACAACAGAGGTCTTCACAGCAAAAGCAGTACAAATATAGACCTCCAAGTTTGCCAGGACATCTGTTGTGCTGCGGCACTTGCGAAAACCAAATTAAGAAGGGGAGAGGTGGTGAGTATTCTAAAAACCACATCAGACAAACGTTAACCATACGTTCAAAAGAGTTTGCAGACAACTCACGAGGGCAATAGGGTGGAAGTCCTTAGGGAATGTCCTGAGAGACCCTGGAAACATAACAGGGAGGACGGGTAGGACAACAGCATGGAGCCAGTCCTCAGGTACTGAAGACGACTCTCAGACCCGATTATACAGACTCAGTAAATACCGAGACATGCACAGAGGGAGATGGTGAAGCATCTCATAATGAATGCCATCGGAACCCACTGCCATAGAACGACAGAGGGACCGGGCAGACTTAAGTTCAGAGAGAGAGAAGGGATCGTTATAGGGAAGGCTGAGATGAGTGCAGAAATCTAAAGGACGAGATTCAAGAACAGGCTTACGAAGAAGGAAAGATTGAGGAAGATGAGAACCAGAGCTAACAGACGAAAAGTGGGAACCCAGTTTGGTCGCAACATGCAACGGGTCCACCACAAGAGTATCACGGAGGTGGAGGACCGGCGAGACATCAGAAGCAAACTTACCCACTATCTTGCGGATACCCTTCCAGATCTGCGGCAGAGTATTTTCGGACGTAATGGTGGAAACATAAGACCTCCAACACTCACGTTTACCTGTACAGATGGTCCTACGGACCACTGAACTCGCCTTCCGAAACAAAAGACAAAAATCAGCCATCTGCCGGCGGCGGTGTCTCTTCCAGGCTGCACACTTATAGCAGACAGCCCAAGCACAGTCCACATTCCACCAGGGAACACACTTCCATGTTTCCTGAGAGGTAGAGCGAGGAATAGAGTGGAGGGCAGCATTGAAGACGGTGTCATGAAAAAGGAGGAGGGCGCGAGGGAGAAGCAAAATGGAGAGGTCGGAGAGAGTAGCACAGAGGGTAAATTGATGCCAGTCAGCCTCGGCAAACCGCCACCTAGGGAAGGAGAGGGGAGGGTGAAAAGAAAAAGGTAACAAGGATGGGGAAATGGTCACTGCCATGGAAGTCATCAAGAACCCGAAATGTGAAATTCATGTAAAGAGACGACGAGCAAAGAAAAAAATCAAGACAGGAAAGGGTGCAGTCCGAGAGTCCAAATGAGTGGGCTCATCAGAATTCAGAAGAGACAGGGAAGAAGAGAGGATGAACGGTTCGAGAAGGCGACCCCGGGTGCTTGTCAGAACATCACCCCAGAGGGTATGTCGACAACTGAAATCACCCAGCAGGAGCACAGACTCTGGCAAGGAGTCCACTAGGTGTTTAAGATCGGGAAGAGAAAGGGGCACATTTGGGGGGAGATAAATGGAACAAACTGTGTACCATTTACACAAAGACACAGGCAACAGAACATTGAAGAGGTGATGGAAAAAGTAAGGGGATGAAGGGAACATCAGAACGAATCAAAAGCAGAAAAGTTATTGGCCCCAGCAAAATCTGAAGGGGGGGTCAGGGGGAGAGAAAGGAATAATCACGGAAGCGACCAGGATGAGCACTAAGCATCGGCTCCTGGAGACGGACACAAAGGAGCGAAAACTGTGAAATCAAAAGTTGGAATTCATGAAAATTGGCGTAATATCCACGAATATTCCATTGAAGAATAGACATCGACAAAAAGAGAAAGGACAGGAACAGAGAACAATGAAGAAACAAAGGTTAAAAAGGAACACAGCATGTCAAAGAAGTGCAGGATCAGGATCAGGGTCAGCGAAGTCAGGGATAGTGGGCATGGGTAAATTGAGTAAAGATGGAGGGAAGGGAGTGGGAGAACAGACCACAGGCAGATGAGCAGGGTCCAGAGGAGGAGGCAACCGAGAGGGACTGTCAAGGACAGCAGGAGGGGCAGAAACCGGGGAGCACACCTCAGCAAGTGCAGGAACCGAGAGGGTAGCAGGGGCCAAAGAAACCTCCAAAGCAGGAACAGGGGGTTCGACCACCGAAATGGGAGAGGTGGAGCGATAGAGTCAGAGGTAGGGGGCGAGGATGAAAGTGAAGCTTTCTTACCAGCCGGGGAGGAGAAAGGAGATAAGCCAGGCTTTTGCTTCTGATTCAGAGACACAGGTGTTCCAGCAGCAACGTACTAGGCAACAGACTCAAACGTCTCAACAGCAGAAGAACGAGAGCAAACAACACGATGATCACTAGGAGAAGGACATCAGCCCACACAGACAGGCGGCATGGAGAGCTAAGAGACGGAGGAGAAGGCTGGGAAGGAGGATCAAAGGGAGTTGAGAAAGAAGACACAGGAGACATGACAGACTGGGTAGAAAGAAGGGGAACCCCAGACAGAGAACCAGGAGGGGGGACCCTTCGAGTCAGAATGCAAAGGAACAGGGGAGCAGGCAGTGGGCGTATCTGGGTCTAAGGCCTGGAAACTGTTGTGAGACTGAGGAAGGTGGGAAGAACGAGGAGAGGAAGAGTGCAACACGTGAGCGTAAGAAACCCCAGTGAAAGGGGAAGAAGGGGGATGGTGAACTTGGCGCCTCGCCTCAGGAAAAGACAAACGTTCCCAGTGCTTCAAGTTGAGGACAGCTGCCTCATGTTTGTAATGGATACACGCACGAGAGAAGGTAGGGTGGGCATCACTGCAATTGAGGCAGCGAGCCTGGGGAGAAGTGCAGATGCCGAAGAAATATAAGAAAATTCACCTTCGCAAATAGAGTGGTAGACGGTTGGAACAAGTTAAGTGAGAAGGTGGTGGAGGCCAAGACTGTCAGTAGTTTCAAAGCGTTATATGACAAAGAGTGCTGGGAAGACGGGACACCACGAGCGTAGCTCTCATCCTGTAACTACATTTAGGTAATTACACTTAGGTAATTACTCTGACTTAAAGTGACCTTCGTTCCCACACATAGGGCAGAGAGAGAGAATACTGGAGCATTTGAGGGCACCATGTCCGAACTTCCAGCACTTATTACAAAGCCGAGAAGAGGGTATGTACTCCTGAATGGAGCATCTGGCACCAGCAAGAATAACAGAGGGCGGAAGTGTCCAACCATCAAAGGTAATTTTCACAAGCCGAAGGGACAGACGGCGACGGCCACGAGGGGCTCGTGAACGTGTAAACCTGGAGAACAGAATGGCCTTGGGCCTCGAGGACATGTTTAATATCCTCGTGGCAGTCCTTGAGGTTCCTAATACCGGTTGCAACATGGTGTGGGAGGAGAACAGTGCCAACACTGGCACTTAACTGAGCATTCTTGGAGACCCCAACAGGGGGGTCACCTCAATGCAGGACAAAGTCGCCAAGTGGACAGCTGCATCCCAAGAAGAAGCAGCAACAACATGCTTACCGAGATGGGTGGGGTTAAAAGTAACAGAGGCATCTACTGAACCAACAAGGTGCCTATGGAGGGAGAAATTGTCAGGAGTAGAATCTAAATGATGGAGGTCAAAGTACTTAGTCCACGTAGCAAGATCAAACAAGGCATGGTATGAATTGGTATGGGAAGGAAGCATGCGAGAGCAGCCATGGCGGGGACGGTGGTGAGAACCCCCTAGAGAGAGAGAGAGAGAGGGGTCATAAGGTGCAGTAGTCACAATGAGAGATGGAGTCGTACTAGGGGACGAGGTAGTCACCACAGGGGGCTTGGTGCTCGACCCAACCACAGAAAAGGAAGGGGAGCGGGGGAGTAGTCCAGTCTGGGCCCAATATAGTGGGGGCTACAGAGCCCAGTCTTCCAGCACAGTCCGACTCAGGGGCCTGGTCACCCACCCCCCATGAGCCTGGGAAAGGGAAGTCGTTTCATCAACCATGCAGCAGTCTTTCTAAAAGTTTGGGGCCTGGAACAGCACGGGCCAGTGCAGGAAGGGTGCATCGTCTCTCAGCAGTGCCCCCCCCCCCTCCCTTTTCAACAAGGAGTCCTACTGCATAGTTCATTCTCCCACACTGGTGCAAAGACCCCACTCCCCCTATTGCCCCAGCCTGGACACCCAGCCATCCACTCAGGGCTACCCCTCCAGCGGGCAGTCCGATGGCTCACAAGCCCCCTACGTGGTGCCCATCTGCATGTACAACACACAATGAGAAGACAGGAGAGTGGGCAAAGGCAACCCTCACTAGTCCCAGGGTGGTGTACGCGAGCCCCTCACCACGACAAGGTGACACCACAGAGGGAAGAGGCGAGAAGAGCAAATGTACTCCTGAATACAGCATCTGGCACCAAGAGTTACGGAAGACGGAAAGGACCTATCAAAAGTGATTTTCATTACACAAAGAGACTGGCCATGACGACCACAAGGAGGGTCGAGTAACATATTAATAAGGAGGATAGAATGGCCTTGGGCCTCAAGGATATGTTTATTATGGCAGTCTTTAAGTTCCTTATCACCAGTCGCTACATGGTATGGAAGAATAACTGTGCCAATCCTGGCATTTATTTAACCAGGCCTTTTTTTATATTCGAACCGGTGTCTCCCCAATGCAGGACAACGAGGCTAAGTGGACAGCTGCTTCCCGAGAAGGAGCTGCATCAACACGTGTACCAGTATGGGTGGGGTTAAAAGTGACAAAGGTATCCACCAAATCAACTAGAGTAGGAGTAATTAGGTCAAGTGGAGGAATAGGTCTGTATATTAAAGAGGAGCTGGAATGCACAGAGCTCCTGAACTTGACCAATGAGGTGGTAGAGGTACTTGGAATCAAGGTAGAGAATATAAATCTAATTACTATTCTAATATACAAACCGCCAGATGCAACAGTTGAGGAATTCACTGAGCAGATCCACAAAATAGCAAAATAGCCTTGATAACCAAGCAAACCCAGTACCAGATATTATCTTCCTTGGAGACTTCAATCTACCCAGTTTACAATGGAGAATAGTAAACAGTAATACCATAGCATGAAATCAACCTGGAAATAACCAATCACAGGTCAGAGAACTACTGAGATTCTGTGACAAATTCTCGCTCAGTCAGCAGATTACAGAACCGACTAGGAATGACAACACGCTGGACCTCATATTCACGAACAATGATGAGCTAATCAGAGACATTACTGTCTCGGACACTACGTACTCAGACCACAAGCTCATTGAAGTGGAAACTAACATTAATAACGGTAGTAGGCCCAAGAGAAACAACAAGCGAGAGGGGCTATTCAATAAATTAAATTTTAATAATAAAAGGATAGACTCGGAGAAAATAAACAGGGAACTTACAACATTCAATCAGAAAATGTTTAAGTAATAAAAATCCTACACAAGGTCCAACGTAGAAAGAGAACACACAGTATTGGACCTATTCGTACTAGTGAAGGTTCATACACTGAGGATGACAAAGAAATTAGTGAAATCCTAAAAAAGCAGTATGAGGACATGTTTAGCACCCCGATACACAGCATGAAAGTGGAAGATCCGGACAACTTCTTTATGCGTGATATCCAAACCCCCTGTAAATATAACTGATATCAACATGAGCGTAACAGATTTTGAAAGAGAAATTAACAATATGCCCATGCACTCAGCCCTAGGTCCAGACTCATGGAATTCAATATTTATAAAGAAAGCAAAGTGCCAGTAGCACAGGCACTCAGTATAGTATGGAGGAAGAGCTTGGACACGGGGAAGATATCAGATGCGCTTAAAACAACAGACATAGCCCCTCTACACAAGGGAGGCAGCAAAGCATTGGCAAAGAATTATAGACCAGTTGCACTAACGTCTCACATAATAAAAGTATTTGAGAGAGTGATCAGGAGTCAGGTCACTAGTTTCATGGAGACCAATGACCTCCACAATCCAGGCCAACATGGATTTAGAGCAGGAAGATCATGCCTCTCACAGCTACTTGACCATTACGACAAAATCACTGAGGCATTAGAAGAAAAACAGAATGCAGATGTGGTATACACGGATTTCGCAAAGGCATTCGATAAATGTGACCATGGAGTGATAGCACACAAAATGAGGTCAATGGGAATAACTGGTAAAGTAGGACGCTGGATACTCAGTTTTCTGTCGAACAGAACACAAAGAGTAACAGTCAACCATATAAAATCGAGTCCAAGCGCAGTTAAAAGCTCAGTACCTCAAGGTACAGTCCTTGCACCACTGCTTTTCCTTATTCTCATATCAGATATAGACTCAAATACAAGGCACAGCTTCGTATCATCCTTTGCAGATGACACAAAAATCAGCATGAAAATTACCTCTGCTGAAGATATTGAAAAACTACAAGCAGATATTAATAAAGTTTTCGACTGGGCAGCAGAAAATAACATGATGTTTAACAGCGATAAATTCCAGGTACTCAGATACGGTAAAAATGAGAACCTTAAACATAATACAGGGTACAAAACACAATCAAATTTGCCCATAGTAGGAAAGCAACATGTAAAGGATTTGGGAATAATGATGTCTGACGACCTAAATTTTAGGGAGCATAACCAAGCAAATATTGCGGCAGCCAGAAAAATGATAGGATGGATTACGAGAACTTTCAAATCCAGGGATCCCATCACAATGGTTGTACTCTTCAAATCACTTGTGCTGTCCCGTCTTGAGTACTGCTCAGTACTCACTTCCCCCTTCAGAGCAGGAGAGATTGCTGAAATAGAGGGAGTACAGAGAACATATACGGCATACATAGACGCGATAAAGCATCTAAATTATTGGGATCGTCTCAAAGCTCTCCAAATGTACTCACTAGAAAGACGACGGGAGAGATATCAAATAATATACACGTGGAAAATACTGGAGGGCCAGGTCCCAAATCTACACAGTAAAATAACAACATACTGGAGTGAACGATATGGAAGAAAATGCAGAATAGAACCAGTGAAGAGCAGGGGTGCCATAGGCACAATCAGAGAGAACTGTATAAACATCAGAGGTCCACGGTTGTTCAACATTCTCCCAGCGAGCATAAGAAATATTGCCGGAACAACCGTGGACATCTTCAAGAGGAAACTAGATAGTTTCCTCCAAGGAGTGCCGGACCAACCGGGCTGTGGTGGGTATGTGGGCCTGCGGGCCGCTGCAAGCAACAGCCTAGTGGACCAAACTCTCACAAGTCAAGCCTGGCCTCGGGCCGGGCTTGGGGAGTAGAAGAACTCCCAGAACCCCATCAAACTTAAAAATAAGGGTCAGATATCAGCATGTAAATGAACAGGTAATTATTTCATCAACAAACAAGCCCCTATACCCACCATGGCGCCACAATTCCAGGATAGGACACCCGATAAGACGTGCCCCTCCCCCCAGGGATGCATCGTGGATATATGCCCTGCAATCGCCATTTTAAGAACCATCAGTCCGTCAAGGTTGGGCTCAGCAACAAAGAAAAAGAGTGACAATAAAAGTATCCCTTTGCTCAACAATTTCGGGTACCACAGTTTTACGGGCGAGAGACTGTGCCTCACCTAACACCCAGTGTCAAAGCAGAAGACGACTTCTAATAGAATGATCAAGAATAGCAAAAAGTCGCCAGGAAATAGCAATTAAAAAGACGAATTGGGAAGGAAAAATTAAACTTAGTAGGAAAAAGCATTCAGCACAATTAGTGAAGAAGGCAGCAGGAGCATAAGGCTTCAAAAGGACAGAGGACACTGTCCCATGGAGCATCACACTCTAGCATCCGCCAACCAAGCCCCCTCACGATGGCAACGAGCTGGAAAGGGAGGGAGAGATGAAAAAGATGAGAGGGTGAAGAATACTGCCCGGTGAGACACCTGTGTTAATGGGTAGAGTGGGAAAATCGGAATCATTCACAGAGACATACTGGAGCCTGTCACTGCATGAGGTAAGATTGTAGGTATTGGAGGGAGTGACCTCTTACTCCGTAATGTTGCAATTTAAGAAAGTTAATGTGTTTACAATGTCAAAACGTCTTATGTAGGTCAACAAATAAATGAATAAATTTTCCAAGGGCTGCATAAATTAAATTAATCATACTAACTGGGCATGATTGGTCCTTTTTTGCGCCTGAAGCCATTATGGGAAGAACTAAGTATAAATAAGAGTAAGGCTGCGTGTAAATTAACTTTAAAATAATTTAGACAAAATCGGCTGAATTGATATTGGTCTATAATTGTTGACTTCAGTGAGATTGCTGCTTTTATGGACTAAGGTTACTCTTGCTTTTTTTCTCAAAATATCAGGAAAGGTTTAGAGTTCAAATAATTTGTTGTAGAGTAATGCAATGGCTGGAGCTAAAAATCTAGTTTTTTTTTGTAAATTAGGGTTGGTATCTCAACATACAGTATCTATGCATGGGGTTCATTCATCCACTGCAAACTACCTCAAGCCCATCATCACCCAACGAAAATCTGCTATCAGAACAATAAAACTGTCTTCAAACAACACACAACCTCTCTGTTTAAATCCCTGAACATGCTAAATATACACTCGCTCTACACATTCTCTTGTGCTATTTATAAGTACAAAACCTTGTTCCTAAATGCTAACCCTGATCTGAAACTCTCCACTGATAGACGTAATAGAACCCACAAGCACCACAACATAAATATCTCTTTGATATAATTTTTTTATATAAATTGACAGTCAGGATAATATAATTGCCAATCAGACTAATATAACTTTGAATCAGGGTTTTTCACCCACAGGGTTATTGATCAATGGAACTGCCGACCCACCAAACCCATAACTGCCAAAACTGTGCTGAATTTCAAAATATACCTGGAAAAAATCATGAAGACAAACTGGGAGGGGGAAGGGAGCCTTCAACAAGCCGACGACTTCCTGTTCTCAATGAGGCCACTCGGGTTAGTGGCCCTCAGGTAAATCGGGTAAAATATTATTCCCAGACAATTACAGTATAACTGATAAAGTTAGGCTAGAGTAATAAATTTCTGGTAAATTTAGAGTGATAAATTTCTAGAGTAATATAAATTTAAATTTCATATTAACTTGACTGACAGCTATAAATGCCAATCAGCCTTCAATAAACTCTCCGGTAAAATATTTATAATCAAGAGTAGAACTCATAAATAGGCTTAAACAAAAATAAAAAAATGGACATCAGTTTGCATATGAATCTGATGAGAAAATTCCTTGATTAATATACATTTCCTTACCAATTTATTTATTTATTTATGCATATACAAGAAGAATATTATAGTAATAGTTCAGGTAATTATGGTAATATTATAGTAATAGTTCAGGTAATTATGGTAATATTATAGTAATAGTTCAGGTAATTATGGTAATATTATAGTAATAGTTCAGGTAATTATGGTAATATTATAGTAATAGTTCAGGTAATTATGGTAATATTATAGTAATAGTTCAGGTAATTATGGTAATATTATAGTAATAGTTCAGGTAATTATGGTAATATTATAGTAATAGTTCAGGTAATTATGGTAATATATAGTAATAGTTCAGGTAATTATGGTAATATTATAGTAATAGTTCAGGTAATTATGGTAATATTATAGTAATAGTTCAGGTAATTATGGTAATATTATAGTAATAGTTCAGGTAATTATGGTAATATTATAGTAATAGTTCAGGTAATTATGGTAATATTATAGTAATAGTTCAGGTAATTATGGTAATATTATAGTAATAGTTCAGGTAATTATGGTAATATTATAGTAATATTATAGTTCATGGGTAATTCAGGTAATTATGGTAATATTATAGTAATAGTTCAGGTAATTATGGTAATATTATAGTAATAGTTCAGGTAATTATGGTAATATTATAGTAATAGTTCAGGTAATTATGGTAATATTATAGTAATAGTTCAGGTAATTATGGTAATATTATAGTAATAGTTCAGGTAATTATGGTAATATTATAGTAATAGTTCAGGTAATTATGGTAATATTATAGTAATAGTTCAGGTAATTATGGTAATATTATAGTAATAGTTCAGGTAATTATGGTAATATTATAGTAATAGTTCAGGTAATTATGGTAATATTATAGTAATAGTTCAGGTAATTATGGTAATATTATAGTAATAGTTCAGGTAATTATGGTAATATTATAGTAATAGTTCAGGTAATTATGGTAATATTATAGTAATAGTTCAGGTAATTATGGTAATATTATAGTA
The DNA here is from genome assembly GCF_020424385.1 of Procambarus clarkii. Classification (NCBI taxonomy): domain Eukaryota; kingdom Metazoa; phylum Arthropoda; class Malacostraca; order Decapoda; family Cambaridae; genus Procambarus; species Procambarus clarkii. Next base: position 45,939 of record NW_025573668.1, read on the forward strand.
ATAGTTCAGGTAATTATGGTAATATTATAGTAATAGTTCAGGTAATTATGGTAATATTATAGTAATAGTTCAGGTAATTATGGTAATATTATAGTAATAGTTCAGGTAATTATGGTAATATTATAGTAATAGTTCAGGTAATTATGGTAATATTATAGTAATAGTTCAGGTAATTATGGTAATATTATAGTAATAGTTCAGGTAATTATGGTAATATTATAGTAATAGTTCAGGTAATTATGGTAATATTATAGTAATAGTTCAGGTAATTATGGTAATATTATAGTAATAGTTCAGGTAATTATGGTAATATTATAGTAATAGTTCAGGTAATTATGGTAATATTATAGTAATAGTTCAGGTAATTATGGTAATATTATAGTAATAGTTCAGGTAATTATGGTAATATTATAGTAATAGTTCAGGTAATTATGGTAATATTATAGTAATAGTTCAGGTAATTATGGTAATATTATAGTAATAGTTCAGGTAATTATGGTAATATTATAGTAATAGTTCAGGTAATTATGGTAATATTATAGTAATAGTTCAGGTAATTATGGTAATATTATAGTAATAGTTCAGGTAATTATGGTAATATTATAGTAATAGTTCAGGTAATTATGGTAATATTATAGTAATAGTTCAGGTAATTATGGTAATATTATAGTAATAGTTCAGGTAATTATGGTAATATTATAGTAATAGTTCAGGTAATTATGGTAATATTATAGTAATAGTTCAGGTAATTATGGTAATATTATAGTAATAGTTCAGGTAATTATGGTAATATTATAGTAATAGTTCAGGTAATTATGGTAATATTATAGTAATAGTTCAGGTAATTATGGTAATATTATAGTAATAGTTCAGGTAATTATGGTAATATTATAGTAATAGTTCAGGTAATTATGGTAATATTATAGTAATAGTTCAGGTAATTATGGTAATATTATAGTAATAGTTCAGGTAATTATGGTAATATTATAGTAATAGTTCAGGTAATTATGGTAATATTATAGTAATAGTTCAGGTAATTATGGTAATATTATAGTAATAGTTCAGGTAATTATGGTAATATTATAGTAATAGTTCAGGTAATTATGGTAATATTATAGTAATAGTTCAGGTAATTATGGTAATATTATAGTAATAGTTCAGGTAATTATGGTAATATTATAGTAATAGTTCAGGTAATTATGGTAATATTATAGTAATAGTTCAGGTAATTATGGTAATATTATAGTAATAGTTCAGGTAATTATGGTAATATTATAGTAATAGTTCAGGTAATTATGGTAATATTATAGTAATAGTTCAGGTAATTATGGTAATATTATAGTAATAGTTCAGGTAATTATGGTAATATTATAGTAATAGTTCAGGTAATTATGGTAATATTATAGTAATAGTTCAGGTAATTATGGTAATATTATAGTAATAGTTCAGGTAATTATGGTAATATTATAGTAATAGTTCAGGTAATTATGGTAATATTATAGTAATAGTTCAGGTAATTATGGTAATATTATAGTAATAGTTCAGGTAATTATGGTAATATTATAGTAATAGTTCAGGTAATTATGGTAATATTATAGTAATAGTTCAGGTAATTATGGTAATATTATAGTAATAGTTCAGGTAATTATGGTAATATTATAGTAATAGTTCAGGTAATTATGGTAATATTATAGTAATAGTTCAGGTAATTATGGTAATATTATAGTAATAGTTCAGGTAATTATGGTAATATTATAGTAATAGTTCAGGTAATTATGGTAATATTATAGTAATAGTTCAGGTAATTATGGTAATATTATAGTAATAGTTCAGGTAATTATGGTAATATTATAGTAATAGTTCAGGTAATTATGGTAATTATAGTAATAGTTCAGGTAATTATGGTAATATTATAGTAATAGTTCAGGTAATTATGGTAATATTATAGTAATAGTTCAGGTAATTATGGTAATATTATAGTAATAGTTCAGGTAATTATGGTAATATTATAGTAATAGTTCAGGTAATTATGGTAATATTATAGTAATAGTTCAGGTAATTATGGTAATATTATAGTAATAGTTCAGGTAATTATGGTAATATTATAGTAATAGTTCAGGTAATTATGGTAATATTATAGTAATAGTTCAGGTAATTATGGTAATATTATAGTAATAGTTCAGGTAATTATGGTAATATTATAGTAATAGTTCAGGTAATTATGGTAATATTATAGTAATAGTTCAGGTAATTATGGTAATATTATAGTAATAGTTCAGGTAATTATGGTAATATTATAGTAATAGTTCAGGTAATTATGGTAATATTATAGTAATAGTTCAGGTAATTATGGTAATATTATAGTAATAGTTCAGGTAATTATGGTAATATTATAGTAATAGTTCAGGTAATTATGGTAATATTATAGTAATAGTTCAGGTAATTATGGTAATATTATAGTAATAGTTCAGGTAATTATGGTAATATTATAGTAATAGTTCAGGTAATTATGGTAATATTATAGTAATAGTTCAGGTAATTATGGTAATATTATAGTAATAGTTCAGGTAATTATGGTAATATTATAGTAATAGTTCAGGTAATTAGTTGGTAATATTATAGTAATAGTTCAGGTAATTATGGTAATATTATAGTAATAGTTCAGGTAATTATGGTAATATTATAGTAATAGTTCAGGTAATTATGGTAATATTATAGTAATAGTTCAGGTAATTATGGTAATATTATAGTAATAGTTCAGGTAATTATGGTAATATTATAGTAATAGTTCAGGTAATTATGGTAATATTATAGTAATAGTTCAGGTAATTATGGTAATATTATAGTAATAGTTCAGGTAATTATGGTAATATTATAGTAATAGTTCAGGTAATTATGGTAATATTATAGTAATAGTTCAGGTAATTATGGTAATATTATAGTAATAGTTCAGGTAATTATGGTAATATTATAGTAATAGTTCAGGTAATTATGGTAATATTATAGTAATAGTTCAGGTAATTATGGTAATATTATAGTAATAGTTCAGGTAATTATGGTAATATTATAGTAATAGTTCAGGTAATTATGGTAATATTATAGTAATAGTTCGGGTAATTATGGTAATATTATAGTAAGTTCAGGTTCAGGTAATTAGTTGGTAATATTATAGTAATAGTTCAGGTAATTATGGTAATATTATAGTAATAGTTCAGGTAATTATGGTAATATTATAGTAATAGTTCAGGTAATTATGGTAATATTATAGTAATAGTTCAGGTAATTATGGTAATATTATAGTAATAGTTCAGGTAATTATGGTAATATTATAGTAATAGTTCAGGTAATTATGGTAATATTATAGTAATAGTTCAGGTAATTATGGTAATATTATAGTAATAGTTCAGGTAATTATGGTAATATTATAGTAATAGTTCAGGTAATTATGGTAATATTATAGTAATAGTTCAGGTAATTATGGTAATATTATAGTAATAGTTCAGGTAATTATGGTAATATTATAGTAATAGTTCAGGTAATTATGGTAATATTATAGTAATAGTTCAGGTAATTATGGTAATATTATAGTAATAGTTCAGGTAATTATGGTAATATTATAGTAATAGTTCAGGTAATTATGGTAATATTATAGTAATAGTTCAGGTAATTATGGTAATATTATAGTAATAGTTCAGGTAATTATGGTAATATTATAGTAATAGTTGGTAATTATGGTAATATTATAGTAATAGTTCAGGTAATTATGGTAATATTATAGTAATAGTTCAGGTAATTATGGTAATATTATAGTAATAGTTCAGGTAATTATGGTAATATTATAGTAATAGTTCAGGTAATTATGGTAATATTATAGTAATAGTTCAGGTAATTATGGTAATATTATAGTAATAGTTCAGGTAATTATGGTAATATTATAGTAATAGTTCAGGTAATTATGGTAATATTATAGTAATAGTTCAGGTAATTATGGTAATATTATAGTAATAGTTCAGGTAATTATGGTAATATTATAGTAATAGTTCAGGTAATTATGGTAATATTATAGTAATAGTTCAGGTAATTATGGTAATATTATAGTAATAGTTCAGGTAATTATGGTAATATTATAGTAATAGTTCAGGTAATTATGGTAATATTATAGTAATAGTTCAGGTAATTATGGTAATATTATAGTAATAGTTCAGGTAATTATGGTAATATTATAGTAATAGTTCAGGTAATTATGGTAATATTATAGTAATAGTTCAGGTAATTATGGTAATATTATAGTAATAGTTCAGGTATATGGTATAGTAATAGTTCAGGTAAGTTTAATGGTAATATTATAGTAATAGTTCAGGTAATTATGGTAATATTATAGTAATAGTTCAGGTAATTATGGTAATATTATAGTAATAGTTCAGGTAATTATGGTAATATTATAGTAATAGTTCAGGTAATTATGGTAATATTATAGTAATAGTTCAGGTAATTATGGTAATATTATAGTAATAGTTCAGGTAATTATGGTAATATTATAGTAATAGTTCAGGTAATTATGGTAATATTATAGTAATAGTTCAGGTAATTATGGTAATATTATAGTAATAGTTCAGGTAATTATGGTAATATTATAGTAATAGTTCAGGTAATTATGGTAATATTATAGTAATAGTTAGTAAGGTTATGGTAATATTATAGTAATAGTTCAGGTAATTATGGTAATATTATAGTAATAGTTCAGGTAATTATGGTAATATTATAGTAATAGTTCAGGTAATTATGGTAATATTATAGTAATAGTTCAGGTAATTATGGTAATATTATAGTAATAGTTCAGGTAATTCAGGTGGTAATATTATAGTAATAGTTCAGGTAATTATGGTAATATTATAGTAATAGTTCAGGTAATTATGGTAATATTATAGTAATAGTTCAGGTAATTATGGTAATATTATAGTAATAGTTCATTATGGTAATATTATAGTAATTATGGTAATATTATAGTAATAGTTCAGGTAATTATGGTAATATTATAGTAATAGTTCAGGTAATTATGGTAATATTATAGTAATAGTTCAGGTAATTATGGTAATATTATAGTAATAGTTCAGGTAATTATGGTAATATTATAGTAATAGTTCAGGTAATTATGGTAATATTATAGTAATAGTTCAGGTAATTATGGTAATATTATAGTAATAGTTCAGGTAATTATGGTAATATTATAGTAATAGTTCATGGTAATTAGTTGGTAATTATGGTAATATTATAGTAATAGTTCAGGTAATTATGGTATATAATAGTTCAGGTAATTATGGTAATATTATAGGTTCAGGTAATTATGGTAATATTATAGTAATAGTTCAGGTAATTATGGTAATATTATAGTAATAGTTCAGGTAATTATGGTAATATTATAGTAATAGTTCAGGTAATTATGGTAATATTATAGTAATAGTTCAGGTAATTATGGTAATATTATAGTAATAGTTCAGGTAATTATGGTAATATTATAGTAATAGTTCAGGTAATTATGGTAATATTATAGTAATAGTTCAGGTAATTATGGTAATATTATAGTAATAGTTTAATTAGTAATATTATAGTAATAGTTCAGGTAATTATGGTAATATTATAGTAATAGTTCAGGTAATTATGGTAATATTATAGTAATAGTTCAGGTAATTATGGTAATATTATAGTAATAGTTCAGGTAATTATGGTAATATTATAGTAATAGTTCAGGTAATTATGGTAATATTATAGTAATAGTTCAGGTAATTATGGTAATATTATAGTAATAGTTCAGGTAATTATGGTAATATTATAGTAATAGTTCAGGTAATTATGGTAATATTATAGTAATAGTTCAGGTAATTATGGTAATATTATAGTAATAGTTCAGGTAATTATGGTAATATTATAGTAATAGTTCAGGTAATTATGGTAATATTATAGTAATAGTTCAGGTAATTATGGTAATAGTTTATAGTAATAGTTCAGGTAATTATGGTAATATTATAGTAATAGTTCAGGTAATTATGGTAATATTATAGTAATAGTTCAGGTAATTATGGTAATATTATAGTAATAGTTCAGGTAATTATGGTAATATTATAGTAATAGTTCAGGTAATTATGGTAATATTATAGTAATAGTTCAGGTAATTATGGTAATATTATAGTAATAGTTCAGGTAATTATGGTAATATTATAGTAATAGTTCAGGTAATTATGGTAATATTATAGTAATAGTTCAGGTAATTATGGTAATATTATAGTAATAGTTCAGGTAATTATGGTAATATTATAGTAATAGTTCAGGTAATTATGGTAATATTATAGTAATAGTTCAGGTAATTATGGTAATATTATAGTAATAGTTCAGGTAATTATGGTAATATTATAGTAATAGTTCAGGTAATTATGGTAATATTATAGTAATAGTTCAGGTAATTATGGTAATATTATAGTAATAGTTCAGGTAATTATGGTAATATTATAGTAATAGTTCAGGTAATTATGGTAATATTATAGTAATAGTTCAGGTAATTATGGTAATATTATAGTAATAGTTCAGGTAATTATGGTAATATTATAGTAATAGTTCAGGTAATTATGGTAATATTATAGTAATAGTTCAGGTAATTATGGTAATATTATAGTAATAGTTCAGGTAATTATGGTAATATTATAGTAATAGTTCAGGTAATTATGGTAATATTATAGTAATAGTTCAGGTAATTATGGTAATATTATAGTAATAGTTCAGGTAATTATGGTAATATTATAGTAATAGTTCAGGTAATTATGGTAATATTATAGTAATAGTTCAGGTAATTATGGTAATATTATAGTAATAGTTCAGGTAATTATGGTAATATTATAGTAATAGTTCAGGTAATTATGGTAATATTATAGTAATAGTTCAGGTAATTATGGTAATATTATAGTAATAGTTCAGGTAATTATGGTAATATTATAGTAATAGTTCAGGTAATTATGGTAATATTATAGTAATAGTTCAGGTAATTATGGTAATATTATAGTATAGTTCAGGTAATGGTAATATTATAGTAATAGTTCATGGTATATAATAGTTGGTAATATGGTAATATTATAGTAATAGTTCAGGTAATTATGGTAATATTATAGTAATAGTTCAGGTAATTATGGTAATATTATAGTAATAGTTCAGGTAATATGGTTATAGTAATAGTTCAGGTAATTATGGTAATATTATAGTAATAGTTCAGGTAATTATGGTAATATTATAGTAATAGTTCATGGTAATATTATAGTAATAGTTCAGGTAATTATGGTAATATTATAGTAATAGTTCAGGTAATTATGGTAATATTATAGTAATAGTTCAGGTAATTATGGTAATATTATAGTAATAGTTCAGGTAATTATGGTAATATTATAGTAATAGTTCAGGTAATTATGGTAATATTATAGTAATAGTTCAGGTAATTATGGTAATATTATAGTAATAGTTCAGGTAATTATGGTAATATTATAGTAATAGTTCAGGTAATTATGGTAATATTATAGTAATAGTTCAGGTAATTATGGTAATATTATAGTAATAGTTCAGGTAATTATGGTAATATTATAGTAATAGTTCAGGTAATTATGGTAATATTATAGTAATAGTTCAGGTAATTATGGTAATATTATAGTAATAGTTCAGGTAATTATGGTAATATTATAGTAATAGTTCAGGTAATTATGGTAATATTATAGTAATAGTTCAGGTAATTATGGTAATATTATAGTAATAGTTCAGGTAATTATGGTAATATTATAGTAATAGGTAATTATGGTAATATTATAGTAATAGTTCAGGTAATTATGGTAATATTATAGTAATAGTTCAGGTAATTATGGTAATATTATAGTAATAGTTCAGGTAATTATGGTAATATTATAGTAATAGTTCAGGTAATTATGGTAATATTATAGTAATAGTTCAGGTAATTATGGTAATATTATAGTAATAGTTCAGGTAATTATGGTAATATTATAGTAATAGTTCAGGTAATTATGGTAATATTATAGTAATAGTTCAGGTAATTATGGTAATATTATAGTAATAGTTCAGGTAATTATGGTAATATTATAGTAATAGTTCAGGTAATTATGGTAATATTATAGTAATAGTTCAGGTAATTATGGTAATATTATAGTAATAGTTCAGGTAATTATGGTAATATTATAGTAATAGTTCAGGTAATTATGGTAATATTATAGTAATAGTTCAGGTAATTATGGTAATATTATAGTAATAGTTCAGGTAATTATGGTAATATTATAGTAATAGTTCAGGTAATTATGGTAATATTATAGTAATAGTTCAGGTAATTATGGTAATATTATAGTAATAGTTCAGGTAATTATGGTAATATTATAGTAATAGTTCAGGTAATTATGGTAATATTATAGTAATAGTTCAGGTAATTATGGTAAGTAATAGTTCAGGTAATTATGGTAATATTATAGTAATAGTTCAGGTAATTATGGTAATATTATAGTAATAGTTCAGGTAATTATGGTAATATTATAGTAATAGTTCAGGTAATTATGGTAATATTATAGTAATAGTTCATGGTAATATTAAGTAATAGTTGGTAAATGGTAATATTATAGTAATAGTTCAGGTAATTATGGTAATAATATTATAGTAATAGTTCAGGTAATTATGGTAATATTATAGTAATAGTTCAGGTAATTATGGTAATATTATAGTAATAGTTCAGGTAATTAGTTGGTAATATGGTTATAGTAATAGTTCAGGTAATTATGGTAATATTATAGTAATAGTTCAGGTAATTATGGTAATATTATAGTAATAGTTCAGGTAATTATGGTAATATTATAGTAATAGTTCAGGTAATTATGGTAATATTATAGTAATAGTTCAGGTAATTATGGTAATATTATAGTAATAGTTCAGGTAATTATGGTAATATTATAGTAATAGTTCAGGTAATTATGGTAATATTATAGTAATAGTTCAGGTAGATATGGTAATATTATAGTAATAGTTCAGGTAATTATGGTAATATTATAGTAATAGTTCAGGTAATTATGGTAATATTATAGTAATAGTTCAGGTAATTATGGTAATATTATAGTAATAGTTCAGGTAATTATGGTAATATTATAGTAATAGTTCAGGTAATTATGGTAATATTATAGTAATAGTTCAGGTAATTATGGTAATATTATAGTAATAGTTCAGGTAATTATGGTAATATTATAGTAATAGTTCAGGTAATTATGGTAATATTATAGTAATAGTTCAGGTAATTATGGTAATATTATAGTAATAGTTCAGGTATTATGGTAATATTATAGTAATAGTTCAGGTAATTATGGTAATATTATAGTAATAGTTCAGGTAATTATGGTAATATTATAGTAATAGTTCAGGTAATTATGGTAATATTATAGTAATAGTTCAGGTAATTATGGTAATATTATAGTAATAGTTCAGGTAATTATGGTAATATTATAGTAATAGTTCAGGTAATTATGGTAATATTATAGTAATAGTTCAGGTAATTATGGTAATATTATAGTAATAGTTCAGGTAATTATGGTAATATTATAGTAATAGTTCAGGTAATTATGGTAATATTATAGTAATAGTTCAGGTAATTATGGTAATATTATAGTAATAGTTCAGGTAATTATGGTAATATTATAGTAATAGTTCAGGTAATTATGGTAATATTATAGTAATAGTTCAGGTAATTATGGTAATATTATAGTAATAGTTCAGGTAATTATGGTAATATTATAGTAATAGTTCAGGTAATTATGGTAATATTATAGTAATAGTTCAGGTAATTATGGTAATATTATAGTAATAGTTCAGGTAATTATGGTAATATTATAGTAATAGTTCAGGTAATTATGGTAATATTATAGTAATAGTTCAGGTAATTATGGTAATATTATAGTAATAGTTCAGGTAATTATGGTAATATTATAGTAATAGTTCAGGTAATTATGGTAATATTATAGTAATAGTTCAGGTAATTATGGTAATATTATAGTAATAGTTCATGGTAATATTATAGTAATAGTTGGTAATATGGTATTATAGTAATAGTTCAGGTAATTATGGTAATATTATAGTAATAGTTCAGGTAATTATGGTAATATTATAGTAATAGTTCAGGTAATTATGGTAATATTATAGTAATAGTTCAGGTAATTATGGTAATATTATAGTAATAGTTCAGGTAATTATGGTAATATTATAGTAATAGTTCAGGTAATTATGGTAATATTATAGTAATAGTTCAGGTAATTATGGTAATATTATAGTAATAGTTCAGGTAATTATGGTAATATTATAGTAATAGTTCAGGTAATTATGGTAATATTATAGTAATAGTTCAGGTAATTATGGTAATATTATAGTAATAGTTCAGGTAATTATGGTAATATTATAGTAATAGTTCAGGTAATTATGGTAATATTATAGTAATAGTTCAGGTAATTATGGTAATATTATAGTAATAGTTCAGGTAATTATGGTAATATTATAGTAATAGTTCAGGTAATTATGGTAATATTATAGTAATAGTTCAGGTAATTATGGTAATATTATAGTAATAGTTCAGGTAATTATGGTAATATTATAGTAATAGTTCAGGTAATTATGGTAATATTATAGTAATAGTTCATGGTATAGTAATAGTTCAGGTAATTATGGTAATATTATAGTAATAGTTCAGGTAATTATGGTAATATTATAGTAATAGTTCAGGTAATTATGGTAATATTATAGTAATAGTTCAGGTAATTATGGTAATATTATAGTAATAGTTCAGGTAATTATGGTAATATTATAGTAATAGTTCAGGTAATTATGGTAATATTATAGTAATAGTTCAGGTAATTATGGTAATATTATAGTAATAGTTCAGGTAATTATGGTAATATTATAGTAATAGTTCAGGTAATTATGGTAATATTATAGTAATAGTTCAGGTAATTATGGTAATATTATAGTAATAGTTCAGGTAATTATGGTAATTATGGTAATATTATAGTAATATAGGTAATTATGGTAATATTATAGTATATTATAGTTCAGGTAATTATGGTAATATTATAGTAATAGTTCAGGTAATTATGGTAATATTATAGTAATAGTTCAGGTAATTATGGTAATATTATAGTAATAGTTCAGGTAATTATGGTAATATTATAGTAATAGTTCAGGTAATTATGGTAATATTATAGTAATAGTTCAGGTAATTATGGTAATATTATAGTAATAGTTCAGGTAATTATGGTAATATTATAGTAATAGTTCAGGTAATTATGGTAATATTATAGTAATAGTTCAGGTAATTATGGTAATATTATAGTAATAGTTCAGGTAATTATGGTAATATTATAGTAATAGTTCAGGTAATTATGGTAATATTATAGTAATAGTTCAGGTAATTATGGTAATATTATAGTAATAGTTCAGGTAATTATGGTAATATTATAGTAATAGTTCAGGTAATTATGGTAATATTATAGTAATAGTTCAGGTAATTATGGTAATATTATAGTAATAGTTCAGGTAATTATGGTAATATTATAGTAATAGTTCAGGTAATTAT
>NW_025573669.1:0-13572 GCF_020424385.1 Procambarus clarkii
GGCGGTGGCAGCTGATGGCGGCTGGTGGTGGCGGTGATGGCGGTGGTGGTGGCGGTGGCAGCTGGTGGCGGTGGTGGTGGCGGTGGATGCTGGTGGCGGCTGGTGGTGGCGGCTGGCGACTGTGGCAACGGGCGGTGGCGGCTGATTGCGGGCGGTGGTGGCGGCTGTGGTATCGGTGGCAAACTGATGACGGCTGGTGGGGTGGCGGTGATGGCGGCTGGTGGTGGTGGTGGCGGGTGGTGGAGGGTGGCAGCTGATGGCGGCTGGTGGTGGCTGTGATGGCGGCTGGTGGTGGTGGCGGCTGGTGGCGGTGGCAGATGGTGGCGGTTGGTGGTTGCAGCTGGTGGCGGCTGGTGGTGGCGGTGATGGCGGCTGGTGGTTGCCGGCTGGTGGTGGTGGTGATGGCGGCTGGTGGCGGCGGGTGGCGGCTGGTGGTGGCGGTGATGGCGGCTGGTGTGGCGGCTGGTGGTGGTGGTGATGGCGGCTGTTGGCGGCGGGTGGCGGCTGGTGGTGGCGGTGATGGCGGCTGGTGGTGGTGGCGGCTGGTGGCGGGTGGCAGCTGGTGGCGGCTGGTGGTGGCGGTGATGGCGGCTGGTGGTGGCGGTGGCGGCTGGTGGCAGCTGGTGGTGGCGGCTGGTGGTGGCAGTGATGGCAGCTGGTGGTGGTGGTGGCGGCTAGTGGCGGGCGTGGGTGGTGGCGGCTGGTGGCGGCGGGTGGTGGTGGCGGCTGTGGTGGGTGGTGGTGGAGGGTGGTAGTGGCGGCGGTGATGGGTGGTGGCGGCGGTGGTGGGTGGTGGTGGCGGGTGGTGGCGGGGTGGCGGCTGGTGGTGGTGGTGGGTGGTGGCGGTGGTGGGTGGTGGCGGCGTGTGGTGGCGGGTGGTGGATGGTGGTGGTGGGTGGTGGCGGCGGGTGGCGGCCACGCCAGCTGGGACACACCCTTCACCACTGAAGGTCCGAGCACAACTAACCATATGTCTCTCTCACCACCAGCCCAGTGTTGCCAGCTCGCCCTCTCAAAATGTTTCCTTCAAAGATTGTATATTATCTTTGTACAACAAGTTTGATTATCAAGGAAATAATGCATATATTATTGTCACATTAATATTGTGCAATTTCTTTATTACATTCCTGCTAAATAATTATAATTTGAAACAGGACAAAAAATCCAACATATATATAAAAACCAACATTAGAGATCACGAGGGCCTAGGCCTCGCCTGTGACCACACATCCTGCCTCCCTGGCCAGTTACCCTCTTATACCTCACACTCTTAACTCACTCTCACTCTTACTCTCAATCACTCTTACGCACTATTACTCACTCTTACTCTCAGTCATCCTAACTCACTCTTACCCACTCTTACTCACTCTCATACTCACTCTTACTCACTCTCAGTCACCCTTACCATTATACTCACTCTCTCACTCTTACTCTTATACTCTTACTCTCAATCACTCTTACTCTCACTCACTCTCAATTACTCTTACTCTCAATCACTCTTACTCCCAATCACTCTTACTCTCAATCACTCTTACTCTCATTCTTACTCTTACTCTCACTCTTACTCTCAATCACTCTTACTCTCACTTCTACTCCCAATCACTCTTACTCTCAATCACTCTTACTCTCAATCACTCTCTCTCAATCACTCTTACTCTAACTCTCAATCACTCTTACTCTCTCTCAATCATTCTCAATCACTCTTACTCTCACTCTAACTCTCAATCACTCTTACTCTCAATCACTCTTACTCTCATACTCACCCTTACACACTTTACTCTCAGTCACTCTTACTTTTACTCAACTCTTACTCACACATACACACTCTCTGGCACTCTCACTCACTCTCAGTCACTCTTACTTTTACTCACTCTTACTCACACATACACACTCTCTGGCACTCTCACTCACTTCAGTCACTCTTACTCTTACTCTCAGTCACTCTTACCCACTCTCAATCACTATTACTCACTCTCAGTCACTCTTACTCTCTCACTCTTACTTTCACTCACTCTTACTCTCACTCCCTCTTACCCTCATTCCCTCCTACTCTCACTCACTCTACCCACTTCATACTCACTCTCAATCACTCTTACTCTCACTCACTCTTACACACTCTTACTCTTACACACTCTTACTCACTCTCACTCACTCTTACTCTCCTTCAGTCACTCTTACTCTCACTCACTCTTACTCACTCTCATACTCACTCCTACTCACTCTTACTCTTACTTGTGATGGACACAGCCTTCACAATTATACTTCAGAGAATGTAAACATCTAAGAGTCATTAGAAATATGTGTAGAATAATAAACCCTACATTGTTTGAGTTAGGGAAAACACCATTTGTCATATAGATACTAGCTGTTCTTAAAGATTCACCCATTTTGCACCAGCAAGATAACATATAAGATTATAGGGTTGACGAATGTTAATCTTCTTGTTTGATAAAATGTGCACTTAAGACATAGTTAATAAGAACACGCCAATATAAGACAACAAAAACGTTTACAGATTCTTTCACACCACTTTCCAGCAACTTTTATAATTTATATAAATTATCTTACATAATATAAAATTATCTTATCTTATCTTAATTATCTAAATTATCTTATCTTATAAAATAATTATCTTATCTTATCTATATCTAATTAAATATAAATTATATATTTAAAAATGATATTAGTGTTTAGTGGAATGCATAAGGAGTCAAATTGTGTTAAAAAGACCGATTTTTAGAAAATTTGGAAAACTACTTTTTTCTGATCATATTATAACTAAATGGATTTTGAACGTTTCACTGAGCCAATAAATATCATTCACAATTTATAAATGAATTTTACAAAAAAACACCATAAATTTTATATTTAAACATGTAAAAACTATTTGTAATACATTAGGAACAAAATAGTTGTAGAAAAAACATTTATTATATAACCTTTTGTTTGGATTTTTGATATAAAAGTATCTCAAAGGCTCTCCTGCACCATTCTCAATGCAAATCATTCCCACACCTATGGGAAGAGATAGACGAACGTTTCTAGATGATTTGTGTTTGCTGGGGTGGAGGCTGACTCCATACACAGTTTCAAATGTAGATTTGATAGAGCCAGTAGGCTCAGGAATCTGTACACCAGTTGATTGATGGTGAGAGGCGAGACCAAAGAGCCAAACCTCAACCCCAGCAAGCACAATTAGGTGAGTACACACACACGCACAGGGAAATAGAAGAGGGCAATACCACAGGTGCCATCAGAATCATAAACCAGTGATGACACTATTGCCCTCAGTAATGCCACGACAGCAGAGGCTCTTCAAGACAAAACACCAACCCAGAACCCCCGACAGCAGCAGGGATCCCAGGAAAACAATGCTGGAATAGAACCCTTGACTGTTCGAGAATCTGAGGTGTACAAAGCAGCCATGTCTTTCCCAACAGGTTCAACAAGGGGCTTTACAGGCCTAAGACCCCAGCACATCAAACAAATGCTGAACCTGGTGCTTAGAGATGCTGCAAAGGATCTCAAAACTTACCAGATTCTCCAACATGTGTTTGGCTGGCGGCATCCCTGAGGACATCAGGCCTGTCTTTTATTGTGCAGCACTCTGTGCTCTAAAGAAGAAGGATAGGGGTATCAGGTATTGCCATTGGCAACACCCTCCGACGCCTCGTAGCTAAGGCTGCAGTGAGATCTATCAGCAAGGAAGCAGCCACCTTGCTGAAACCTCATCAGCTCGGGTTTGGGATTCCCCTAGGTTGTGAAGCTGCAGCGCGGGCTTACATTGCTGATCTCCCGGACCAGAAGGCACTAAGTAAAGCTTGACTTCAAAAATGCTTTCAATCAAGTCAGACGAGACGCTGTCCTCAGGGCTGTACACAACCATTTCCGTCCCCTTTACCCATTCATCCGATCGCGCTACAGTGGGGACTCTGAGCTTCTTTTTGGGGAGCATGAAATAAACTCCTGTGAAGGTGTCCAACAAGGTGACCCCTTGGCCCCCCTCCTTTTCTGCCTAGCTATCAAAGAGGTCACTGATAGTCTGACAAGCGTGCTAAACATCTGGTACCTGGATGATGGCACTCTCGCTGGAACCCCGGAAATCATTTTGGAGGATATAAGGAAAATCCAGGAGCAGGGAGCAGCCTTAGGTCTCATTCTCAATGCATCCAAATGTGAAATAATCTCCCGCAACCCAGACATCACTGGGCAAATACAAAATGTTCTTCCAGACATTTTCGTTGTCGAGCCACCAGACTGCACTCTCCTGGGTGACCCCATGGTCCACGGGCAATCGAGGAGGTCTGGCTGCAAAAATCACTGATCTAAAGAGAATGCTGGAAAGGATTGACAAGATTGATGCCCATGATGCTCTCTTTCACCTCACAAGATGCCTGTCTCTCTAAGTTGACCTACTTTCTGAGATGTTCTCCATCCTACTGCAGCCCTAAGTTAAATGTGTATGATACCCTTCTGAGGTCCATGCTGGTGAAAGTCCTGAACCTGCCATTAGACGACTCTCAGTGGGAGCAAGCAACCCTCCTGTAAGACTCGGCGGCTTTGGTGTCCGCACAGCCTCCCAAATTGCTCTACCAGCCTTCCTTTCCTCCTCCCACGCATCGCACTACCTCGTCAGAGATATCTTACCTGCAACCCTGAGAGATTCAGCAGGAATACACGATCCTGCTTTCACTGAATGTTCAAATCAGTGGGATGTTCTTGCAGCCCCAGCAACCATTATAGAGCCAACAAAACAAAACAAAACAGTCCGGCTAGGACTACCCTCTAGTGGAAAAAGCAGCTGATGCCATGCTCATCAGGCAAGGAGAAAGCCCGCCTCAGAGCAGTGCCTGCCCCCATGCAGAAGACTTCCTCCTTGCAGTATCCATGTCAGCAATGGGCACGCGCCTAGATCCAGAATCCCTTCGTGTAGCAGTGGCCCTCGCCTTGGTGCCCCAATTCACACTGAATACAAGTGTATTTGCAACAGGGTGGAAGCAGACCAATACGGACTGCATGGGTTGCATTGTGGAAGCACAAAGGGCTGGCATGCAAGACACAATGAGGTCAATGACATCATCAAGAGAAGCCTCGTCACAGCTAGGTGCCCAGCGGAGAGAGAACCTCGCATCCTAGGGGTCCAAAACCCGGATTTCCCCGCACTTCGCCCTGATGGCATCACCATATACTCATGGAAGGAGGGTAGACAGTTGGTGTGGGACTACATAATGTGTATCCACCCTGGCTGACACCTATGTACACTTCGGAGCTGATCAAGCAGGTAGGGCGGCCAACCACAGGGAAACAGCAAAATCACTCAAGTACAGGCGTCTTGAAGGTCAATACCTCTTTGTTTCCATAGCGTCTGAGACACATGGCCCCTGGGGCAAGAGTGCCTTGGGACTTCTCAACGAATGGGTTCCAAGCTCATTGACGTCACCAGAGACCAAGGGCTTCCAGTTTTATGTTTCAGCGCCTCAGTGTGGCGATCCAGAGGGGAAATGCTTGCTGCGTCCTTGGTTCCTGTCCGGAAGCGGAGGAGCTTCAAGAGATCCATAACCTTTAGGCATTTGTCTTGTATGTTTTGTACCTTTAAATACACAATAAAGCAAAAAAAAAAGGAAGGGGTGGTAAGAGAAAAGCACACAGAAACTGTATTGGATCATCAGAAAGAATACCAGGAAGTAGCCTAAATGAACAGGCACATGCAAATGACCTGTTACGGATTTGCGACAGGTTTGCCTTAATCCAGCAAATAGTAGAACCAACTAGGAAGGAGAACACGCTGGACCTCATTTTCACTAATAATGATGAATTGATCAGGAACATAATGATTACAAATACCTGTTACTCAGATCACAACTGAATTGAAGTTATGACAACCATGGGGAGTAGACCTTCAAATCCAGTCCAGATTCCCGGTGGAGGAGATTTCAGCAAATTCAACTTCAATAATAAACAGACAAACTGGGAGCAAAATAAACCAGGACTTCACTGACATAAACTGGGAAGAACAGCTAGAAAATGCAAACCTGAACCAGTGCCTGGAAAAAATAAGCTCAGTAGCACTAGAAATATGTTCAAACCGCATATCCCTAAGAAAAAAGAGGAAGAGATGCAGATTGGAACGGGAACGTCGTTTCCTATATAGGCGAAAGAAAACGAATCCTGGAACAACTTGAGAGTCGCACCCTACCTCAAGAACGGCGAAGAAGGTTAGGTAGAGAAATAGAAACAATTGAACGGAAGCGACAAGAATCATACAAAACCCAGGAGAGGCAAAGAGAGCAAAAGGCCATCAGTGAAATAGAGAAAAATCCGAAATATTTTTTCTCCTATGCAAAATCAAGATCAAAAACCACATCTAGTATCGGGCCCCTGCAAAAGGGAGATGGAACTTTCACCGATGACAACAAAGAAATGAGTGAGCTACTGAGGAAGCAGTACGACTCTGTTTTCAGCGAGCCATTAAACACACTAAAGATTGATAACCCAAATGAATTTTTCATGGATATGATACCAACATCAAATCATATATCAGACGTCACCCTATCCCCACTGGATTTTGAAGAAGCCATAAACAGTATGCCTATGCACTCTGCACCAGGCCCGGATTCTTGGAACTCCATATTCATAAAGAACTGTAAAAAAACACTATCGCAGGCCCTCCACATTCTGTGGAGACAAAGCCTAGATACTGGCGTTATTCCTGATATACTAAAAACAGCAGAGATAGCACCACTTCATAAAGGAGGAAATAAGGCAGAGGCAAAAAATTACAGACCGATAGTACTAACATCGCACATCATAAAAGTTTTTGAGAGAGTGCTAAGAAGTAAGATCACAAAATACATGGAATCACAGCATCTCCCTAACCCCGGAGAACATGGTTTCAGAACAGGGCGCTCTTGCCTGTCGCAGTTGCTGGATCACTATGATATGGCATTAGATGATATGGAAGACAAACAAAACGCTGATGTAATTTACACAGATTTCGCAAAAGCTTTTGATAAATGTGACCATGGTGTTATTGCACATAAAATGCGTTCAAAAGGAATTACCGGAAAAATAGGCAGATGGATCTACAATTCCTGACCAACAGAACTCAATGTGTAATAGTCAACAAAATAAAATCCAGCCCATCAACTGTGAAGAGCTCAGTCCCCCAGGGTACTGTGCTTGCTCCAGTACTTTTTCTCATCCTCATATCGGACATAGACAAGAACACAACCTATAGCACTGTATCATCCTTTGCAGATGACACTAGGCTCTTCATGAGAGTAGGCAACATAGAGGACACGGCAAACCTCCAGTCAGATGTAGATCAGGTCTTTCTATGGGCTACAGAAAATAATATGGTGTTTAACGAAGATAAGTTCCAGCTCATGCGCTATGGAAAAAATGAAAATATAAAAACGGAAACCACATACAAAACTCAGGCAAATCATAACAAAGAACAAAAAGGCAATGTAAAGGATCTGGGTGTACTCATGTCGAAAGACCTTACCTTAAAGAACACAATAAAGTAGCCGTCACAACTGCAAGAAAAATGACAGGTTGGATAACAAGAACTTTTCACACTAGAGATGCTATACCGATGATGGGTATCTTGAGATGATTTCGGGGTTTTAGTGTCCCCGCGGCCCAGTCCTTGACGAGGCCTCCAACTCCCAGGAAGCAGCCCGTGACCGCTGACTAACACCCAGGTACCTATTTTACTGCTGGGTACCAGGGGCATAGGGTGAAAGAAACTTTCCCCATTGTTTCCCACCGGCGCCCGGGATCGAAACGGGACGACAGGATCACAAGTACAGCGTGCTGTCCACTCGGCCGACCGACTCCATATGATGACACTTTTCAAAACGCTTGTGCTCTCTAGAGTGGAGTACTGCTGCACAATGACAGCCCCTTTCAAAGCTGGAGAAATTGCTGACCTGGAGAGCATGCAGAGATCATTTAATGCTAGAATCCACTCAGTAAAACATCTAAACTATTGGGACCGACTAAAGAGCCTAAAACTGTACTCCCTTGAGCGCAGGAGGGAGAGGTACATAATAATTTACACGTGGAAAATATTAGAGGGGCTGGTCCCAAACCTGCACACAGAAATAACATCACATGAGACGAGAAGACATGGCAGGATGTGCAGAATATCCCCGTTGAAAAGCAGAGGTGCAACAGGTACTCTGAGAGAGAACTCTATCAACATCAGAGGCCTGAGACTGTTCAACACGCTTCCACTACACATAAGGGGCATAACTGGCCGACCCCTCACAGTGTTCAAGAGAGAACTGGATAAGCACCTCCAAAGGATACCTGATCAACCAGGCTGTGACTCATACGTCAGGCTGCGAGCAGCCGCGTCCAACAGCCTGGTTGATCAGTCTGGCAACCAGGAGGCCTGGTCGACGACCGGGCCGCAGGGACGCTAAGCCCCGGAAGCACCTAAAGGTAACCTCAAGGTAAGGAGGGGACCTACATTACCTCTATGCGTTATGTGTGGTTTCCTCTGAGGCTATGGGTCCCCCTTCTTCCAGCCAGAGGTGGTACTTCCTTCCCCATATAAAATATATATATATAATATATATATATATATATATATATATTATATATATATATATATATATATTTATTTATATATATATATATATATATATATATATATATATATATATATATATATATATATATATATATATATATATATATATATATATTTATATATATATATATATATATATATATATATATATATATATATATATATATATTAAATATATATATATATATATATTAGTATATTTTGGTAGCAGTCTTTCCTGTAGACATATATTAATAAATATGACCCGAAAAAGTAAGATTAATAATTCTAACACGAGTTTTCTCGATCTTTCGTACGTTTCTTTTCACTGTTGGTGGTAATTCAAAAATCAATTCTCCAAAATTCATTTTATTTCTTGTCTGACGCGACACTTGAGCGCGCTTTCGTAAAACTTATTACATTTTCAAAGACTTTAGTTTACAACATACACAACTGAATAGAACTTACACATCTCGAATTGTTTATATCTACATTTGAGTGAGGTGGATGGGGTGAGGTGGTATTAATAGGGTATTAATTTCATCAACCCAAGACAGAACCCGAAACAATGGGTATTGAATGGAAGTGATTGTAGAAAGCCTATTGGTCCATATTCTGATGCTTCTATATTGGGCGAAGTCTTGAGGTGGGTAGAATATTGTTGTGCATTAATTGGCTGTTGATTGCTGGTGTTGACTTTTTGATGTGTAGTGCCTCGCAAACGTCAAGCCGTCTGCTATCGCTGTATCTATCGATGATTTCTGTGTTGTGTACTAGGATTTCTTGGCGATGGTTGATTCTGGGAAGAGATTATATGTTCCTTAATGGAGCACTGTTGCTTATGCATCGTTAAACGCCTAGAAAGAGATGTTGTTGTCTTGCCTATATACTGGGTTTTTTGGAGCTTACAGTCCCCAAGAGGGCGTTTGAAGGCATAGACGACGTTGGTGTCTTTTAAAGCGTTCTGCTTTGTGTATGGAGAGTTTCTCATGAGTAGGTTGGCCATTTTTCTGGTTTTATAGTAAATCGTCAGTTGTATCCTCTGATTTTGTGTGTTGGGATAACGTTTCTATAACAATATCTTTCAGGACCCTTTCCTCTGTTTTATGAGCTGTGGAAAAGAAGTTCCTGTAAAATAGTCTAATAGGGGGTGTAGGTGTTGTGTTAGTTGTCTCTTCAGAGGATGCATGGCGTTTCACTTTCCTTATTATGATGTCTTCGACGAAACCATTGGAGAAGCCTTTGTTGACTAGGACCTGCCTTACCCTACAGAGTTCTTCGTCGACTTGCTTCCATTCTGAGCTGTGGCTGAGAGCACGGGGACATATGCGTTAACAACATCATCTTGTACCTGTCTGAGCAGTCGCTGTTGGCATTTAGGCACGTTCCTATGTTCGTTTCCTTAGTGTAGACTGCAGTGTGGAAACTCGCTCTTTTCCATGACTGTTACATCTAGAAAGGGCAGCTTCCCATCCTTTCCATCTCGTAAGTGAAACGCAGCACGGACTCAGCTCAAACGCCTCCTTCAGCTCCTGCAGATGTCTGACATCAGGTACCTGTGTTAAAAATTTTGTCAACATACCTGCAGTATATGGCCGGTTTAAAGTTCATGTCGACTAAGACTTTTTGCTCGATGGTACCCATGTAGAAGTTTGCAAACAGCACACCTAGGGGAGAACCCATGGCGACCCCATCTACTTGCTTATACATGTGCCATCCGGGCTCAAGAAGGGGTGCCTCTTTAGCACAAGCTTGGAGTAGTTTCCTTAGGATATTTTCTGGTATGTCAAGAGGAGTACAGCCCAGCAAACACAGAACGTTTGTGAACGTTTTTAAATGGTTGCCACAAAGGTAATACTCTAACATTTGACATAAATACGTATTTCTGACGTTCTTAAAACCACTAGATATAACTAAAAACATGTATTCTTGAGACACAGTTTTTTAAGATTTATGTAAAAATTTAAAAATAGTAGTGAATGCTATGGAATTATAATGTTTCATGCTTTATATAAAAAAATAAACAATTTTCAGTCAACATTTCGTTTTTTTTGTTTACTTTATGTAAAACTATCCAATTTACGTTCTTATAACATAAATATAACATTTATATGTCGTCAATATGACGTTATTTCCACGACATCGTTACGTTATTATAATGTATATTAACGTATAATTCCGGTATAAAAAAGCTGAAATATTGAGCTTTATATTTTAAACCTTGTAAAATTGTCGTAAAACTTGGAATAAGACACTAAGCATGCTTTATTTATGAAAATATAGAAACACATCAACAAAAACATAAACCACATGTCACCTAGCTATAATTCTTTGTCTTTCTAGAGAATGTAATTTACGCTTGACAATCTTTCTTCATATGACAGGTTTCTATTTTGGGGTATTAACTGTGTTATCCTCCGCTGGACGCATTCTAGTAAATTTATACCATGATGTGGATATACTGTGACCAAAAGTGAAGTGCATATATATCTAAATGGAGCCTACCCAGAGCAAGATATATCTGAAGAAAATGAACCAATATCTTAATTTACTAATGTTTCAATACATAAATCCCAGTGTTCTGTTTGCCTTATTACGAACATTTATTCATTGATTTTTGTTGTTTAAATTCTACTAATCATAACTCCAGATCCCTTTCATAATTCGACTTCATAATCTCAGCACCATGCATGCATCTAGCTTATATCTTGTAACTCGATCTATCGTCATTACCTATCCCTTTAAACCTTACATTTGTCAGTATTAAACGGCATCCGCCAATCTTTTGACCATATTTCAGTACCCAATTTAGATCGTTCGATCGATCAATTTAGACCTCCTTGTATCATGTATCATCATAAATGATGATAAAATATACACACTACTGGGTATGCTGATGATATAATGATACACACTAATTGTAATTTATTTGTACCCTATTTGTAAATATATGTAAAATTTGGTACCTATTTGTAATTTACACGTACATGTATAGGATGTCCATTTCTTTCTCAGATATGTCTTCTTTCTTTCTCTCCCTTTCTATTTCAGATATTTAAAAAATTATTATACCCTGATTTACCCTAAACGTTTAATGTAGGTAATTAAAAGATTATAAAAAGGTTTTTTTAAATGTTATTATTTACGTTCTAAGGTCGTATATAAAAATTCTCAAAAAACATTTTTAAAACGTAATTATAAACGTGCTGAAAACAATGAAATGTCGTTTTTAGAATGTTTTAAAAAACGTGAAAATGTTTGCTGGGAGGCTGGATCACGATACACTCTGTCGGCTATCATCCCGATTGTCTCGTCAACAGGTACGTGGTGAACAGTGATTCTACGTCCAACGAGGCTCTTATCCCTGTGGCCCGTGTGCCCCGCAGTTGTCAGGAGAGGCGACAAGTCGCCAATATACGTCATTCTTAAAAAAACGAATATCTTGCGAAAATGAACCTCATACTCTCTGACCAAACAAAATTCCAAAGGGTAACGAAGGACACTACAGCCGAATTGAAGGCAAAGGTCAACAAACTGATCGAAACTGTGAACGCCAAGAAATCCGGACTCCACCTGCCAAAGATTATTGGGGAATATAACCCTGGATATGCGTATGGAAATGTCAAGACACACAAGCCTGGAAACCCACTTCGGCCAATCATTAGCCAGATACCCACACCCACGTACAGACTGGCAAAGCGACTCAACGGCCCTGCTGACTCCTTATGTCCCTTGCGCCTTCAGCCTGAAGTCTCCAAAGGAATTTGTTGACTTACTGCAGGGCACACGGGCCACAGGGATAAGAGCCTCGTTGGACGTAGAATCACTGTTCACCAACGTACCTGTGGACGAGACAATCGGGATGATAGCCGACAGAGTGTATCGTGATCCAGCCTGTACTCCTCTTGACATACCAGAAAATATCCTAAGGAAAACTACTCCAAGCTTGTACTAAAGAGGCACCTTTCTTGAGCTCGGATGGGCACATGTATAAGCAAGTAGATGGGGTCGCCATGGGTTCTCCCCTAGGTGTCCTGTTTGCAAACTTCTACATGGGTACCATCGAGCAAAAAGTCTTAGTCGACATGAACTTGAAACCGGCCATATACTGCAGGTATGTTGACGACATTTTTACACAGGTACCTGATGTCAGACATCTGCAGGAGCTGAAGGAGGCATTTGAACAGAGTTCCGTGCTGCGTTTCACTTACGAGATGGAAAAGGATGGGAAGCTGCCCTTTCTAGATGTAACAGTCATGGAAAGAGCGGAGGTTTCCACACTGCAGTCTACACTAAGGAAACGAACATAGGAATGTGCCTAAATGCCAACAGCGACTGCCCAGACAGGTACAAGAGGAGTGTTGTTAACGCATATGTCGACCGTGCTCTCAGCCACAGCTCAGAATGGAAGCAAGTCGACGAAGAACTCTGTAGCGTAAGGCAGGTCCTAGTCAACAACGGCTTCTCCAATGGTTTCGTCGAAGACATCATAAGAAGGAAAGTGAAACGCCATGCAACCTCTGAAGAGACAACTAACACAACACCTATACCCCCTATTAGACTATTTTGTGGGAACTTCTTTTCACAGCTCATAAAACGGAGGAAAGGGTCCTGAAAGATATTGTTAATAGAAACGTTATCCCTACAGAAAAAAATCAGAGGATACAAACTGACGATTTACTATAAAGCCAGAAAAAATGGCCAGCCTACTCATGAGAAACTCTCCAGATACAAAGCAGAACGCTTTAAAAGAGACCAAAGTCGTCTATGCCTTCAAACGCCCTCTTGGGGACTGTAAGATCCAAAAAAACCCAGTATATAGGCAAGACAACAACATCTCTTTCTAGGCGTTTAACGATGCATAAGCAACAGGGCTCTATTAAGGAACATATAATCTCTTCCCACAACCAAACCATCGCCAGAGAAATCCTAGTAAACAACACAGAAATCATCGATAGATACAGCGATAGCAGACGGCTGACATTTGCGAG